>VCJN01001397.1:0-45563 GCA_006384855.1 Tetraselmis striata
CCCCCCCCCCCCTTCCGAACACAGTCGATATTGGGAGATACTGGAAGACGAATGGGGAGACGGGAGGGGGGGGCTTACGGATACTGGAAACGGAAGTCTAGCTGAAGCATCGCGGGGCGGAGATGGGTAATGGAGAGGCCGGGCTGGCAGTGCTGCGCTGGGAAGCGCGCCGGCGCGGCACAAGCGGGCGGGGTCGAGTAGTCCGGGCGGGTTGCATCCGCGGACGCACTATGAGGTGACCGGACTACACCGACACACCGGGCGGGCGGGGCGGGGCATGTAACAAGGTGATCATGGACGACCTCAAGGTGCGATCACCTTGTTAGCAACTTGCGGTCGCCTTGTTAACAACGTACGGTCACCTTGTTAGTTTACCTTGTCTACCTTGTTAGCTCACGCCCGGGACCGGCATCTAACAAGACGGTTATCTTGGTGACCTGTGAGTCTGTCTGACTTTACTACTATTGTTACCCCGGGCCGGGTGGTATCTTATATTATAATGTAGAAAAAGTTATTATAATATTATTATATATATGTCGTCATCCGGGTATCTATGTTCATAATGATGTTTATTTGTTTCTATATCCTTATATTGCTGCTTATATCCCATGAGTTTTTTTTTAGGGTTTTACATGGTTTTTAAATAATGTCCATCCAGGTGTTAATATTCATGTTTATGTTCATTATTTATTGTCGCCACACCCCATTCGTACGCATAAAGTCTTCACGATGTAAAACGTCACGGATACTATTTCTGGGGAGAATTTGGTTTCGAATTCTCGTTTTCCGCGGCCAAAAAACGCTAAGGGTGACGATGCTGGGCAGGCGGCTCGCGCATTTCTCGAGCGCCAATCCGTCAGCCCCGCCGCCGCCGCCCCAAGAGCGATACTTCGACACCATAGCGGCACGCATGGATCACCACCGTGAGTTGACGAGGTTTCCACGACCTTTCAGTCTGTCTATGCAAGCTATGGTGTGGTGCGGACGAGGTGAAGAGCAGCGATGACTTATGCCAATGCGCGCCCCTCCTCTACCGACCGCTGATGATATCGGTCAGTACAATTGTACTAAGCCACTCCCAGCCAGCATATCGGCACGAGCGGTGGTGCAACCCAGACTGGGTCGCTTGCTAGTACTGGGTTGCGTGAATTGGGATTTTGAAACTGTCTGCTATATATGGGTACCGGTGCCGCGGGATGCAAGCAGCGTTTCCGCCGCCTGCTCTGCTGCCGCCCGTGAGGCCGTGACAGCGCGCGCCGGCGTGCGGCGCCTGCGGCGCGTGTGACGCGTGCTGACGCATGACAGTCGCGCGTCTGCCATCCTCTCCACGCTTTACTAAAACGGTATGGCGTAAAACTCGCAGCCAATCAAATCGCAGTATTCGCGGCGTCGCGTGTCACCCCTGCGTCTGCTTCTGTCCTGAGGCAGGCCCTAAGCTAATCGCAGCAGGGTAGGGCTATGGCGCGGATACAGTATACCGAAGACTGTCCGTGAGGTGGTTTTGGACAGCGCGCCATGCTAAACGTATTGTTTTGGACATGTAAATCCAACAGCATCAAACTTGAAACTCGGCCACAAAAATTGCGCACCCGATGGAGCCATTGTGATTTGTCCATCTTGGATTATTATGAGCAGGCCCAGAAGTCCATTTTGGTCCAAAGTGGACAGATCACCATGAATGCCTACCACCATCAGATGCGCAACGGCCGATTTGAAATTGAAGCCGGAAGATTGGTGGGGGGCGGGGCGGGAATGCTCATTAGACGAATGGCGCGTTTGCTATACTTTAAAAAGGGAAATCTTACTTGTATCCAGTGGATACGTATCCAGCGACGATTTTTACAATTTTTCAAGTCCAGACAGGGGCGCCGAGAGTGTCCAAGTCTGGACAGCACATGCTCGTACAACTGCTATGGCGGGTACGGGCACGAGTACTATTACGACTGCCGATATATAATATGCTGCTCCTGCTGCTGGACGCGATGCGGCAGTAGATGAAGCGCGTCATCAAGGGGCGGCGCCTGCTGCTGCAGAAGTCGCCGGGGCGCCATGGCCAGTCGTGGGCCCCGAGGGCAGCAAGTTCTCTTGCGCCGGCTCCCTCTTGGGGCAGGTGGCACGGTTGTGGCCAGCAGACCCGCACTTGCTGCATTTCCGTCGCCCCTTGGCCTTGTTGTCAGGCCGATTGTAGTCCTGCACGTTCGCGACAGCTTGAATCTTGGCCATGAGTGCCCTGTCGGCGGGGGCTGCTGCTTCCAGCGCCTTGCGCTTGCGGATGCCGTCCTCAATGCGCACCAGGCAGGCGAGGAGCTCTTCCGCCGCTTCTTGTTGGACGTATCCGTAGTCTACGCATATAAGGGACGTGACGGTGCACGACCTCCCCCACAGCTTGCCGTATAACTGTCTTGCATGGCGTTGCTGGTCCACAGGAATGTCCAGCACCTGCTGGAGGCCAGCGCAGAGAACGATGCTGCAGTAAAGCCTTGCAACCAAGGTGCCCCCCATCGTGGAAAGTTCGCGCCAAGTTGCTTCTTGATGTAGCTTTCCGCACTGGGATATCTACCCAGCATAAGTGCCCACCTGTAATAGCACAATCACATGGAACTGTTAAAAAACAATGGGCTGGGGGAGTCGGCGTGTTGGAGAGGGGGTGAAGGGGGGGGGGGGGGGGGGGGGCAGCATAATGCGGCGCGGGGCTGGATATATGGGCTGGAGGAGTCACAATATGGGAGGGCGAGCAGCATAATGCAGCTCGGGGCTGGATGTATGGGCTAGGGGAGTCAGAGTATGGGAGGGCGAGCAGGATAATGCAGCGCGGGGCTGGATATATGGGCTGGAGGAGTCACAGTATGGGAGGGCGAGCAGGATAATACGGCGCGGGGCTGGATATATGGGCTGGGGGAGTCAGAGTATGGGAGGGCGAGCAGCATAATGCAGCGCGGGGCTGGATGTATGGGTTGGGGGAGTCAGAGTATGGGAGGGCGAGCAGGATAATACGGCGCGGGGCTGGATATATGGGCTGGAGAAGTCACAGTATGGGAGGGCGAGCAGCATAATGCAGCTCGGGGCTGGATGTATGGGTTGGGGGAGTCAGAGTATGGTAGGGCGAGCAGCATAATGCAGCGCGGGGCTGGATATATGGGCTGGAGGAGTCACAGTATGGGAGGGCGAGCAGGATAATACGGCGCGGGGCTGGATATATGGGCTGGGGGAGTCAGAGTATGGGAGGGCGAGCAGCATAATGCAGCGCGGGGCTGGATATATGGGCTGGGGGAGTCAGAGTATGGGAGGGCGAGCAGCATAATGCAGCGCGGGGCTGGATATATGGGCTGGGGGAGTCAGAGTATGGGAGGGGGAGAGCGGCACCATACGGCAGGGGGGGGGGGGGGGTAAGGGGCACACAGGGCACGAAAGGCAATCTCGGGTTGTGTTCTGGATATGATGATGAAGTCCACTATAAGCTGTCCGATGCCGCCGCCCACTGCACTGCTGCAGTTCTTGAAATGTTGACGATCAGGTGGTACATGCACCATCTGTGGTAGGCCTGGGGAAATACATCGGCCACCACAGCGATCATCGCGGGGTCCACCACAGCAACCACCACAGCAATCCATGCTCTGCTCTGCTCGCCAGTGACACACAAGAATGGGTCCCCCCAGATAGGCCCTCGCACAGACCGTGTGTCAAACCTGTTACAGCTGTCGCAACCCACGCGAGATAGTCGCAGCGCGCCGCTTGGCTGGTGTGCTCGCCTGGGCGATTAGTCGTACGCCATATTGTAAGGAGGTAGGGGCAGCATCCCACGCGTTTACTTGAACGTTGGCGGTGCATGGAGGGGTCACGCACCTTGAGACAGGGCGCGGGCTTGCCAGAGTGCCCACACTGAATTCGGAGGCGGCGCGGGATCCCCTCGGCGTTTCTGTAGTCGGCGAGGTGTTTCTGAGTATACCCAACAGCTGTGGCGTAGTCATGTGCGTAGCGAACGATGACCTCGTGGGGTGTCGTGCCCCTGGCGAGCACGTGGCCGACGCGAGGTGGGTCGTCGACGGAGAAGCGGTCAAACTCTGGATTTGTAGCGTCAGGGGCATAGCTTCCGACTGGAGGCGGCACACTGTACGCGGCGGGCTCAACTGGCGCTAACGGAACGGATAGTGCAAGCCTCGGGCGTCTGTGCGGTGGGAGGCAAGGAGTGCGGACTACCATACATATCATGGGTGGCACGTCCGGCGCCGCCTATACAGGCGCAAGCGGGCGGGGGAGATGTGGCATCGTGCCGGATGGGTGCGGGACGACACTGCGAGTCAACGGCGTCCAGTGCGACCTAATTTATATCCGTGCCCGGACCCTGTAGTACAGTCGTGCCTCTGTTTCTGTGCTACGGGTACTGGAGGCGCTACCGCGGCTTGTCCAGAATGGCTTGTCCAGAAGCTGCAGTTGGACCTGGATACAAATAACGCTGTATCCACTGGATACAAGTAACATGTCCCCTTTAAAAACTGAGTACCGCCGACAAAAATCCATCGGCACCCGCATCATGATGAGGATTGGCGGCAGCAATCGCGGAACGAGGCGGGGTGCGCAGAAACAGGTCGCAGCAGTTCGCATCGGCAACACGTGACGTCCCTCCTGCGACCTGTGACGCTCGCCGGCCGGATCGAAAGTGAGTCCTACTGATGAGCATCTGCAGCCCTCCTGGTCAGGTGGGGACTTCACGCTTGAGCCGGGGGCGACCTACTTACACGAAACAGCAACGTGTTGCACGTCCACGATCCACGTAGGGGCCACTGCCAAGTGCCAAGACACGCGGCTACTAGTACCACACCCTTACCGGACAGCGTCGATTGTGCCCGCCCACCGGCATCCTACCCCCCCCCCCCCCTTCCCGCCCGCCTGGCTCGGCCAACGACGCCCGCGCTACCGCCGCCGCCGCCTGCTGCTGATCCACCGGCTGCGAGCTTCTGGCCCTCACCGGGGCTGCTGCCAGCTCTCACCCCTATCTGATCGACGGGTGAGCGGGCTGAGGGGGTGACCGTCGGACGGCGCTCGTGGGCGGTCGACAGACTCCGGTGGGGATGCCCCTCCTGGGGCTTCCCGCCGCCAGGCGGGCTACCGGCAGTCGCAGGCGGCTCCTTGTGTTGGCCGGACTCGCGCTCCTGGTGGCGTTGTACGTCATGTACCAGGTCGCTCTCCGCAAGAGGATGGGGCGACTGGCGGCGCGGGCGGCTCTGGGGGCGAGTCAGGTTAGGTGCGACGACGTGTGCACGCGGGAGGAGCACACCATCCTCCCTGGCTGCGTCCGCATGAACGGGCCGGAGGGGCACACCTACCCGGAGGGGGCATGCCAGATACGGATGCAGCGGGTGCCTCCCCCCAGCGACCTCCCGGTCCCCTGCATCGTCCACTACATGGGCAACCCCAAGAAATCGGAGACCCACCAGTTCACGCCCTCCTGGGAGCGCTGCATGCCCCGGAACTGCAGCACCATGTTCTGGACGGATGAGCAGCTGCATGCGCTGGTGGAGGACCGGTACCCGGCATTTCTAGAGATGTACAGCAGTGCCCCTTTGGATGTCCTGCGATGGGACTTTGCAAGGTGCGCCACCTGCTCCATCCGCCCACCCTGCTCCCGCCCGCAAGACCAGAGGGCATGCGCTGGCCCAGGATAGGCAAACCTGCCTGCACAGGCTCGAGGTCGAGGCATGGAGCCCGGCATGCGGATGACAGGCAGCAATGCCGGTGGAACATGGCCTGACATGGCATTCACCCTGTGCCGCCTGCCGCGGCGCAGATACTTGATACTGCATGCGTATGGGGGAGTGTACCGGGACGCCGACTACGAGTGCACGGCGCCGGACCGCGGCTTCAGCCTCCCGGCGGGGGAAATCCACGTGGTGGAGTCTCCGTGGAAGTTCAACGAGCACGTCCAAAACAGCCTCATGGCCGGCGTGGCGAACCACCCCTTCTGGATGGAGGTCGCCATGAACGTGGCCCACGTGGCGCGACACGGCTGGTGTCGCAACTCGGACGGCAAGGTGGACGTACTGGCCTCCACAGGGCCCACGAGGGTGGAGAAGTGGGCCGCCCACCCACGGTACGTGCAGTGCGTCTACGTGCTGCCCTTCGAGGAGTACTTCCATGGCCACGGCATGTCCAAGCATCACGGGCATGCCTCGTGGACTGGCCAGGCGGTCAGCGACAACGTGGCGCGGAGATGCGGCACGTGCACCGATGAGGGCTGCAAGGTCAGAGGCTATGTCTGCCAGCCAGGGGGCAGCACATCGTAGAGAAATGCAGGGCAACATGCTGCCGAATGACCGCCCTCAGCCGTCCGCGACAATGCTGGAAGGATGCTGATGGGAAGCCCAGGCTGCTGGGGCAGGTGGGGCCGATGTGTGATGTAAACGTGACTGGGCATCAATAATCCCCCAACGGACCGGCCGTCCTTGCGGTATGAATTGTAAGTATTCACACACGTCTCAAACACAACGCAGCGGCACATCCACATGAACGTGGAATCCGGCGAAGCTGTGCGCTCCTTGCTGCGTACCGGGGGGGGGGGGGGGGGGGGGGGGGGAGGGAGGGGGGAGCCTTGTTGGTGCTCTGGCCAAGCAATCCCGCAACACCAGGCAGACACATGTGCTCAAGCTACCAGCGACCGTGCGCCTATGTGCAACCGGTGTACAGCCGATTTATGGATTACCCAGCTAGGAACCTCGCAAAGTCAACGTGGTTGAACACCCTGTACCATCCGATGCGACTGCAGTGTTCACATCATGCCGTGGATGCGAACAACATCCACGCGCCGTGTCTTATTTCAATTGGCTGGGGAGCTCCCACGCTGGCGTGCTCGCCTCCATGTAGCGCGCCCCCTCAATTTCGTCCTCCAGCTACCTCCAAGGCCAGAGCTCTCGCTCAGCATACCATGAGCTGTGCGGCGGTGGGTCGCATTGGGGCTGCCCTTGCGCTGTGGCGGTCCACACATGTGAACTTCATGCGGCAGGGGAGGCAGCTGAAGCACATCCGGCTGACATGTCCAAGGGAACATTCATCTGGCCATCGTAGAACTTAACTTAAAAAGGCGGAGACTGCCACATTATACGGCTGTTTCTCTTAACTCGTGGGATGAATTTGCGATGGCTGGCTTTTCGCGGTAGTTGATCACCATCACGGGGTTGCATTGGTTCGATGGCGCCCAGTGGCTGGCAAACACAGCCGCCATGTTGCATCCCGCTGCCACAGCTTTGCCCATGCATGCCAGCTCCAACTGCACGGCGAGGCGAGACATCAGGGTAACACACATCAAAAATCCCACGTATGACTGCCGCAGGTCATAAACAACCCTATACACACAGGGGCGCGATGACGCAGCCAACTGGTGGAGAGAGAGAGAGAGCGAGCGAGCGTGTGCTGGGGTTGGCATTGGGAAGGGCTACCCATCTTCTGTTAACTGGAAAAACACACATGCCCCCCCCCCCCCCCCCTTCCTCTTCCTTCCACTCTTTCACTCAAACACGCGAAATGTGCGCTGTCTCAATCCATTGAGAAGAGACAGAGAGCAGCGATGGCCACCCACCTGCTCCGGGTCAAGCCCCGTCTCCAAACCGATGTACTTCAGCAGCGTCTCCACAGGAACCAGCCTGTGCCAGCCACATGGGGGGGGGGGGGGGGGGGGGGGGGGGATGAGCCACGACAGACAGGTCAGGGATTCTGCCCGACCATGCGGTCGGCCGATGGCAGCGCCCGCGGGGAGTGGCATGTTTGATGACCGGAAGGGCGAGCTGCATACACCGCGAGCCGCGTGCACTGCCTGAAGCACCTTGAGAGGTGAAGGTAGGGTCGCCACAGAGCGGGGGGAGGATCGCTGCCGCCTGCCGGCCCGGCCGCTGGCATCACCAGGACGAGCTGCGAAGCGATGACCGCGTCTGGGCGCTTAGAGGGCGGCGCCTTGGTGGACTTGGGCAAGCCTGCAAACCACCACACCCGGCATGGCCGCACCGAGCTGGTGAGCACCCGTGGCATGCGGAGGATGACAATGTGCCGTCGCGTGGCCGTCCGGGCGGCCAAGGCACGCCGCGCACCTAGCTGCAGCGCAGCAGCCGCCACTCTCGGACTGCTCTGCGCCCGTGGGTTGTTGGATGGCGACGCCACTGCCTTCCGCTTTGCGCTTCCGAGCTGTGGCGCCTGGGAGGGCGGTTGCAAGGCGGTGTGCCACTCATGCGGGGCTGAGCATGGAGGCGCTCAAGTGGGGTGTGCAGTGCAAGGATTCCTGCCGTGGCGGGGACCCACCCGCTGTGAGTCGTCAAAGTTCAGCGGCCGCCGGAAGTTTGTCTCTACCTTCGCGGGGAGCCCCGCAGCCGTCCTCGCATGCCGCGTCTCCTGCTCGCGCTCTGTCGTCATGCGGGGCGCGCGTCAGCCCACAACGTCCCGTGATGCCAGCATGCGGAAGTGGCATCGACGGATAGAACCCCAAGCACATCCTCACACTACGCCAGCTGGGTACCTTGCCGCGCCTCCATGCGGGCAGCGTCGTCTGCGCGCGGGAAGACCTGGCGCACCAGGTCGTCGAGGCTGGTGTCATACTGGAGCTTCCGATGCACTGCGCGGGCAAAGACACGGGAGCAAGAATACATGGCATCAATGCCGGGGTCTCAAGCGTCGATGCATGGGGAGAGAGCATACATTCAACGGTAAGACAAGGAAGAGATAGATGCGGTTCGGAAAATCCGTAGCTCCTATGTACTGTAGCCTCATCATATAGAACGGGGAATTCCGCTTTATTCCCTGATGATCCGTGCTCATTTATATCTATGAAACACTTCGCACATCTTCCGTGATCAATTCCTTGATGGGAAGTGTGTAACGCACCCCTGGTGGAGCCAATGCATACCTGTGCGTAGCCTGTGGTACGGGAAGGAATGGGCAAGGTGGCTGCGTCAGGAGCGTGGGGCTCACCGTATGGGTCCGGGCCCAGGATGATGTCATCGCCGCAGACTGGGCAGATATTGCGCGTGCCACCGATGTGTATCCTCGAGTCAATGCACGACCTGCAGACTGGTGGCGAGGCGATTTGGAGCCGGGCACAGCGTCAGCACCGCGCCGCGTCATGAGGGCCTACGCATTGCTATTGGGAAACTCGCCAAGAGTCCCCGTATACTTGAGCACCCGTGTCAAAATGCCCGCTCCGCCAGCAGGCAGTAGCGGCTCACATGTGTGGCAGCACTCGGTGGCCGTCGTCGCCTCCCGCAGCAGCTCAGCGCACAGGTCGCAGCATAGCGCCTCTCGCAGCGCCCGCGCCGGCCGGGCTAACGTCCGCGATCCCTGCCGCGCAAAGGTTTGGGCCACCCCGCTTAGCGATACGGCCTCGCCGGGAAGACACCAACACCAGCGCGCGCGGGCGTCGCCGCCCGACGGGCAGGCGGCTCCGCCAGCAGACACGGTGCAGCGGTTCACCGCAGCCATCACTCAAGCATATCGTCTCGCGCAGCCATACCAGTCTTACCTTGGTCGCCATGTCGGGTGCAGAGGTGGAAGTGGTTGCCATCTTCGGCGCAGGGGATGCGGGTCTGTCGCCCTCGAAGAAAGCAGGGGTCAGGGAGTGTTTCGCGGAGGCGGTCTGCACCGTGCGGCGCGCATGTCGTTATTGATACTTTAGGGCTAGCTCATGTAAATAACTTACACGAAACGTGCGCGAATTATCCCGCGAGATGATGACATATTTAAAAAAATCGTCTAAATATATACACCCGTCCACATTAGTCCGGGTTTTGCATTTTCGATAGCAAAGCGCATGCATGGGCGAGGATAACGCCGGCTGCATGTGCATACATGCTAACTACAGTGGGAATAGCTCGGGCGAACGCCTATTGTGCGCTTTATACCCACCCGCGCGACAACACGACCATTTGTGGGCGCCTTTTAAAAAACGATAAATCGGTGCATGATCGTTCGCGCCGGAAAATTGTGGGTTGCGCCAACCGTCCAAACCTATGGAAATAGCGGCACTCGTCGCACCAAACTCGGTGAATACGGCCCTTGGCTTAAGTTGCACACACCGTGCGTGTAGGCCACTGAAAGCATGTCGCTATAGGTACGACGTGACACCCCCGGCCAACGACAAGTTGGCCGCTGTGGGGAGCAGTTTTGGGGTGAAAATGCTCTTGTTTCTGTGGCGAACGCACGTAGGAGAGGCGCTCGATGGGCCCCTTGGCGTAGGGCGATGCTCTACTATGGGGGCGCGTGGTGGAATGCCAGTTGCACCGTGCGTTTCGTGGGCGGGGTGGCGCGGTAGGGGCGTGGACTGTAATTAATATGAAATTACTTGAAAAATGCTGTGGAAAATGGCATTTTGGCTGGTAGATGTGTGTATCGCTAGGAGGCGGCACATGCCAAGTGTTGGTGGTCCGTGGTCATCCACACACATAACGCTCTCGCACAGCCGGGTATGGGGCTTAGACACGCACTTGGCGCAAAGCCACGCGCCCGACATGGGTGGCTTGGGCACATGAGGCAGTGAGGGGCAACTTGGATGATAATCTTAGGGAATTTTCCGGGGCCCTTAAAAATCGATTTTTTGGGTTTGGAAGATTGATTTTGACGCAGATTTCAACGAGCAAACGCGTGGTATTTTTAAAACAATTTTCTGAGCAAACCCTGACAAGTTATAGCGTTTTAAAGCCAAGGGGGTGTTCTTGCTGAGCGTGGCCGACACCGATGCCATGCCAGTATCGCAACGCGACATGTACTAGCCGCCGCCCACACGGCTGCACCCCAACCAAAGGCACCCGAGCCTCTCGCCAATATGTTTCCTCACGCGTTCATGGCCATCCCGCCGTTTGGTTGTCTATTCACGCGCGTCGGCGTGTGCGTGATACCGACCCTGGTTTTGGTGTTGTTGCATGCGACGCCCATCCACGCACCAAGTGCAGTGTGACACCCTAGTCAAACGTCTTTAAGCTTCGGTTTGAGCCACTCGTCATGCAGGTTTTATAAAACCCTCAGAGATTCCAGGGTTCCATCTCATATACCCTACGTTCAGGTACCCTAGGCTTATGAAGTCTTGAGACCGCCGAAAAGGGACCCCAAACTTATGTGCAGGGGTGTATAGCGGATCGTAGAGGCGCTGCAAGGGTTTCACTGGTGCCAGTCCTGTCCCGGGGGCGAAAAATAATAATATTGGATCGGGCTGATGACGCGTGCGCTACGCGCCGCCGCCCGCTCCGAGCATTATCCGGATGTGGGGATAAATATATTATCCCCATATCCGTTTCGCCTAGAGCAGGGTCAGCATGTGAGGGTATCAGTACTTGTGTGAATTACGAAAAGGCCCGTGACACATCCGGAGCTAAAAGCCCGTACGTACTAAATAAAGATCCATACAAGCCGCTTAAAAGCGGCCCGAATCCCGCACGAGGCAGCATGGATGAGTGATGCGCTCCCGGTTTAGTCCGGCGACGTGTATGCGAGGGTGATCCACAGACGCGCCGTGCAGCTTCGGCAACGGGATGGCGGACGAATCTGCGCCGTTTGATGTGGCAGCGAGCACACTCTCGAGCCGCCACCAAGCCCGGGACCCCGAGGAAATCTTGCGAGTAGCGTCTCTTGGAGCCCGGATGGTGCACCGAGTGACCGAGTGCCTTGCGATGAGAGGGCGCCCCGATCCGCGGCCAAGCATGCGACACCTTGCTCACATCACCTCACCCACAGTGCCGAACACCATGCTCGTGTATTCCGACATGTCTATGGTATCTCGAGGCGGGCCCTTCTATCCCGGCTCGTCCGGGTTGTGCCACGCCGCATCATGCATTGCCAAACTCGGTTGCACGTCGCTTAATAACAAGGAGCGCTCAAACGTTCCACAGCCGTGGCCGGGGGCACCACTGCAGTGCACTTAACCCCATACCGCATAGTCTTGAACAACTCGTGCAACGTGGGCCTAAAAACTTCGGGAATGATAGCTCTCGGTCACGACGCTGAACGCCGGGAGGGCGCCGGAGAGCTCAGCGTCCGACACCATGTTCTTGAGTTTATCCAGCATGGGTACGATGTGCCAAGAGACATTGCCTGCTGGAATAAGTCATCTACCTGCTCCTCCGCGCATTCTCCGAGCGGCGCATGACCGATATAGTGCGCTCATGGGACGACGCCCGCACCGAGGCGCTCTATGCCATATTTGCCCGCAAGCAAACAGCGGCAGGCGGACGCTGACCTCTTTGCGGCTCTGCGCGTGGGCACCGCGCACACGTGATATTATTGGTGGAGGATGGAGAGTTCTCCCGAGGGGCGGGCCGGCTATATTCTAAGGGTAGGGGCGACCTATCCGATCCCGCTATCCTCGCCCAGCTGCGCGACAAGCATTCGTCCCGTGGACACCCAATCCCAGACGCCGCGTATTATATTCCGGTCGACGAGGCCGCGCGCCCCGACGGTGGACATGCGCGTGCCATACAACTCAAGCATAAAGTGGCGGCGGGGCCCTCAGACATGCGCAACGAGTATCTCCGCTGCTTGGTCCCGGATCCGCTGCTTGGTGGGCGAATACGCCCTGGCGTTGGGGCATGCGGCGGTCCGCGTCATGTTGGAGGTCGCCTTAATATACCTCCTAAGTCGCCTGCCCGGGTGGTTCAACCGGATCTTTGCTTCTACTAGACGTATGACCCTTGTCAAGAAGCTAGGCGAAGGCGGGGCCCCGGACGTGCGGCATGTGGCAGTCGGGGAGGCGGAGCGGCGCTCAGCGGAGCGGGCGGTGGTGGACAACATGAAGGATGCGTATGTTTCGGTGCTTGCGCCGTCTCTGCTCGGCGTCGGCATCTCCGCAGAGGACTCCGTGCTCACCCATGGTGCTCATCTCCGCCCCATCGCCGAGAAGCTTGGCCCGCGTATATCGGCATCGTCCACACTTACCTTCGCAAGGCTTACAACGAGGCGTGGCGCCGCACCATCTATCATCTAACTCCACATCGATTGCCCTTCTCTACACCATGTCATCCATGCGCTCCGGGCCTCCCTTTCCCTTTCTACATCGAGGTTTGTCGTTCGCATGATCGCTACTCGTTCGGGCGGGCCTGCCGGGCGGCTGCACGCGGCGCGCCAAGGCGGGTGGGCGGTGCGCATAGATTCGCGCGCGCACGCGTAGACGATTCGGCCGCCCAGCGGGGTACGAAATAATATAGAGATTTATAGCCGATAATAATAACATAATAAGGATTCATGTCGCGCTACAGCGCTACTAATATTAATGTCCCTGCACTCGTACTAACCGCGGTATGCGGAGGGGTTGATGGCCCGGTGCTACGGTAAGGGTAGTCCCCACCGGCATTACGGGTACAGGTGTTCATCTTCATCCATCGATATTTCAAATATCGAGACGAATGTGCACCGCCCACAGTCGTATATATGTGATTTATCTCCATAATCCTCGCGAAGTTTGCTTTGGGTTTCGCGAAGTTTGCGAAGGGTTTCGCTACATTTATTATTGATCCCTGGTGCAAACTTTTTTAAGAACGGATTCGTTTTTGCTCGTGGACGATCGATTTGCCCCTATGCGGTCAGAGGACGGCGTGCAACATGGCGCGCCGTTGGCCACGACATCCTTCCGCGTCGCGATTCACCCCGAGGTGGAGGAGTGCGACAAGACGTTGGAGGACACAGACGGGGCGGCTAAGCGCTTCAAGCCGACGATGGATATTTGGTGGGCATGCCGGAACACGTTTGGCCGGCCCTTCACGCCTCCCGCACGGCCAACAATGAAGGTGCAGTCCGTGGGGCTTGAGGAGCGCTTCGACAAGATGTACGCGTACAACGCGGACATGGAGGCCGCGCAGTGTGAGGCCCCGGCCGACATCGAGTGGCCCGAGTTGGATGGCCACCACTGCATGCCGGTCCTCAACGTGCCGCTCGGATCGCCAGGGTATGTGCATGCCTACATGCGCGGCAAAGCGGAGGAGCTACAAGAGGAGGTGGAAGCCAGCCTGAGCAAACTCCTTTATGGCAATCCCAGCCGTCGGTGCACGCACGCCATGTATCACCACGCATGGGCCATGCTCAAGCATTGCATGCAACACTCCGGGGTATTAGCTCCGCAACTCCCTCTCGTCCAATGAGCCGGAGGCCTTCGCGGAGGCGGTGGATGCCACCGTTCTTACGGCGGCCGAGCGGGTGCTCGGGTCTCGTTTGATCCCTACACGCACGGCACCGAGATCAATCCGGTGGTTACCGATTTCCCGGCGGAGCCTTTGTACGACCCAAACCCCACTACGGCAGGTAGGGGCGGCTACTTTGAGCAAGGATGTAGTGGCAAGAGCGCGCAACAGGCTGCTGCACCTTCGTCCCATATGGCTCGTCCCTCCTCATATGCATGCCTTGGAGCTCCAGCTGGGGGTTCCCACAACTTTGGCGCGGTGTTGGTCTGAGGTCTGCTGGTTTCTCCGCTGACCTCAGGGGGGACGCCGAGGGGTGGGGGGGGGGGGGGGGGGAGCATCTCTGCTGGGCGTACGGGTGCGCCAGGCTGAAACTGCGGCTGAAGTGCGCTGGCATCCGCCGCAGGTTATTGTTATTCGTGATACCGCCTATATCGGCTGCATGAACGACATCCTCCCGAGGTTACTCACTAGCTAGGAACTCCGACACCAGCATCCCCACCCCTAGTTGCTTTGACCCATAGTAGCGTGAGTCCGTACTTGGCTGATGCAGTTTCAACGCAACTTCTTTTGCCCACCAGTATTACCACTCCCTCAACGATGCTTTGTGGGTCGGCCAGCTATGCCGCGGCGGTGCGCGAGGCGTGGGGCCGCCTTGTTGGCCACCTCAGCGATGCGGATGCCCGCGTGATGGAACGGGAGGCTGAGGCTGCGTCGGGCTTGCGAAGTAGTTGGCGGCATTTCTAGATCAAGCCAACAACTCTCGGCTTCGGAGTGAGGAGGGCACTCTCCCTATCACATGTTGGGAACGGATCTTGTTCGGCCAGCTCGACGCGGCGTCGGGCATGTGGACGGTGACCATCCCCACTGCGGGCATGACTCCACATGAGCTGCGGGAGGTCGCGCGGGCTTAGGGTTTTAAGGCCCTCTAAACCCTAAAACCCGTAAAACCCTAAAAACAACGCTGCCGGGTACTTTTTCCGCCTAGCCCATGCCCGGCCCCGGTGGTTTGGAGCCATATATAACTCTACCCTCGACAGAGCAACCCCCTCCCCCCCCCCCCCCCCCCCCCCCCCCGCCGCCGTCACTGTCTACCTCTATGCCGACGCCCTCATGAACGTTCGAGCACATGGAGACGTTCAACACTGGCGTATACAACACAACGCTATCGTCGACGCCCTCCGCGATCACTGTGTTCACGATCGGGGGATCAACGTACGCTGGGACTGAGGTGGGTGACTTGTTCGCCCAGGCAGTGCCTCTTGGCAATCAAGACCCTACCCAGGGATGAACTCAAGAACCTGGTGCCAGATGGACGCGGCAGAGTTCTCCCTCCCGGCGTTCAACGTCGTGACGGGGAGCTATGATCCCCGGAGCTTGACGCCCACGTTGTTGGAGTTCAAGACTATGCCGTACGCGGTCAAATACACCGCAGTGCCCCCGGCCACGGCTTTGGATCGGTTTGAGCGCTCCTTGCTGGGCAACATGCGTCGGGGTTTGAATGAGGCAACGGTCTAATGGTTATGCCTGATCTACGCACGACTGCATTGGGCGCACGAAGTCATGGGGCGGCTGTGGCCGATGACCGCGGGCGAACTTTACTTTCACTTTCATATAGAGGGGATCCATAAACTGAATATATAACAGGGGTTGGCAGTGCAATGCGGGATGCGGCGTAGCACAACACGGAGCCGAGACAGAAGGGCCCTCTTCGAGACATCCTGGACATGTCGGAGTACACGGGCATGGTCTTCGGCACAATGGCGGGTGAGGTGAGCGAGGGCTTGCGCCGCAATGTGCGCGGTGTCGAATGCTTGACCGCGAATAGGGGTGCCCTCTCATCGTCGCGGTGAGCTCGATGCACCTTCTGGGCTCACCATGAGGCCTTACTCGCAAGAGATAAAGTCGGACAAGAAAATGCTAAATCACCCGCTTACCTCGTCCATGTACGATTACGGGTATCCGGGGCGTATACAGGATTAATACTTATATCAATGGCTGACAGTATGAATGTATGCTGCTGGCGGAAATTCGACAGTATCCACGATTCCACGCGAGTAATGTTCCCGAAGTAAAGCAGACAGCAGCAGGGTACCGCCCCTCAGAATAAGTTCCTAAAGTATCACTGTCCGAACATCTACAGAATAATATCTGCTCAGCTGCTTGTGGAGTAAATGACAATCAATGAATGACAAACAATCAATCAATGAAAAAATCGCACGAAGTATATTACGAATCAAGGCGCATTGCACATCACAGCAGCAGGGGTCTCATGAGCATATCTGGAGGGAGCTACCAGTGTGCGCAGTACCTCGCAGAAAGCATACATCACCACCCTCTGATCATGATGGCCGTATTGACCACAAAACTACGGTTTTCTCTGCATGGCTAGGCTGTGCAGCTTGTCTCAAGTGCAAAGTGGCAGAGCTGCTGTGATAATATGCATGAAATGGCAGGAGAGTGCACTGGATATGTGACAACTGCGGAGCAGATTGCATTGCGCTGAGAGGATTTTATACTGCTGCTGCATGGTGGCATAGGGATTTATCGTCGCCAATACCGTATTCATAGACGGCAGGCATGAGGGAGGGGCAAGTGCTGCGCAGGGCCTCATGCGAACACAATTGCCAGGGATAGACGTGTGCAAGCACGCATGCGTATCTTTCGTGCCTTCGAGTGCTCAGATGCCGCAGAGGAAGCATCCGGCCTTTGCAGCCAGCCGGCCGACAGCTGCTATGGTCAGGGCGGCTCTTGACATAGTGCGACAGGAGATCGGGGACAGGTAGTATCGCCATTGCGCTTGGGCAAGTCCCCCCCCCCCCCCCCCCCCCCCCCCCGCGGCCAGGCAAGCCCTGCCTGAATTCCTCACAGATGGCCAAGCTGCCTAGGCCCTAGCTAGGCGACACCATGACCAACTCTCAATCAAGCTCCTCCTCGGTCGGCCCGCCAGCCCCCGCAGCCAGCGCGGCGCCCGCCGCGTCCTCTCGTTCCATCAGCGCCCGCACGCGCACAGCATCCGCCTCCAGCGCGGCCGCCTGGTCGGCGTCGCCCGAAGCCGTGCACAGCGCCGCGGCAGCCGACAGGTCCGGCACCGCTTGCGCATAGCGTCGGAGGTGGCTGGCAGCGGCGCCGCGCCTGGCAAGCAGGCGCTGCAGGCTGGCGCGCTGCGCCCCGCCCAGCGCCCAGCCCTCCGGCAGCGCCCCCCCCTCGCCTGTCTGCATGCACAGCGAGCACGGAAGGCATCACAAGTCAGGACACCAACAAGGGAATAGCATCCCGCCCTCACTGCCATGGCTGTTAGAGATGGGGTGCCCTCAGGGTCCTATCTATCTATGCCCCTGTGCCATTCATCTGATTTTGAACTGTAATCTTTATTATGTTCAGTTGTATATTGTATTGCATTTTCATCACTACATGCTTTCAGTTGCATGATTGGGATGACTGTTTTCCGCACTTTATACTCTCATACATGTTTTGATAGCATCAATATATGAGTTTACAACCAACAAATCTCGTCACAGAAACAAAAAGAAGCAATAAAACAAAGAGTACATGTACCATCAAACACACCACATAATGTGCAAATGGAAAGCAACAACTTACCCATGCATACCCCCCCCCCCCCCCCCCCCCCACCACCATCACCAAAAATAACTTGACAAAATTTAACAGTATATACAATAACTATACCAGGGCAGTCACTGCGGCACTTTTGGCCGGAGCTAAAGGCAGACGCGGTTGGGATGGATGCAGGCGCCGTGATGTGCGCTGTGCGCGGGCAGAGCGTCCTGGCGTACCTCCGCAGACAGCAGCCGCTCCGACACCCACACATGCAGCTGCTCCAGGCCCGCCACCCCCAGCCCCTCCAGCAGCATGACGAGCGCCGCGTTGCAGTCGTTGAGCGCGGGCTGGAAGTCGCCGGCCATTAGGTAGCACACGGAGCGGTTGGAGAGGCCGGCGAGGCGCTCCGCAGGCGTGAGCCCCGTCAGGCCCAGCAACATGTTGTATGCCTCGGCGCCGCCCAGAGGGTCGCCGGCCTTGACGCGCGCGTCTGCACGCCCGCGCAGGCTCGCCGCGTCTGCTGGCGACATCGCCGCGCGCACCTCCTCCACGTTGGCCGCCAGGATTGCGTCGTCGGGCGACGCCGCAACCGCCGCCTCGTACGCCGCCAGCGCCTGCGGCAGCTCGTCCAGCTGGCAGTGGGCGGCGCCCTTGCGAGCCAGCAGACGCAAGCGCATGGTGGCCAGTTTGACGAGCTCGGCGCCGCCGACACCTCCGTCCGCGCCCGCCAGCTCCTGCAGGCGCCTCAGCATGGGCGCCAGCTGCTCCAGCCCGGCCTCGCAGTCCGCCACGCACGCCGCCGCGTCCCCCAGCTTGAGGTGGCACGCAGAGCGGTTGGCCAGCGAGGGCAGGTGCTCGGGGTCGATGGCCAGCGCGCGGCTGTAGGCATTCAGCGCGCCCTGGAAGTTCCCCTTGGCGTACAGCGCGTCGCCCTTGTCCTTAAGGAACACCGGCTGACGCTCGCTCACGTCGGTCGTGTCGTCCAGCGCCGCCAGCTCGCGCTGCTGGCGCTTGTACTCCTTCAGCTCCAGCTCTGCCAAGACCCGACCAGACGCCCAGACAGCTGTCAGTGCCTCCCGTCCAAACAATCCAAGACGCAATTGAAAACTACCCTGACAAGCATGCCATGCACACCCAGATGCATATGCAAAAATATATGTCATACATGTTATTGGTATAAACAAACAATCCATCATACACTCACCCTCACACCTAGGAGGAGGGCGGGGGGGGACTGACCTCTATTCTCTCGTGCCGGCAAGTGGCCCATCTCCAGTTTAGTGAACTCCACCTCCACCGCCTCCATCACCCGGCGCGGCGGCGGCATCGGGCGGAACGTGATGGCCCTTGAGGCGCGCCCCTCGTCCTCGTCATCAGAGCCGCTGCTGCTACTGGCCGAATCAGCTCCACCGTCCCCGTCCTCATCGCTGCTCGTGTTGTCAGCCTCCCACAGCGTTTTTTTCTCCTCTGTCTTGTCCGGCGTGGAACTGCCCTTCGCGGCTGCAGCTTCAGTAGGGGTGCCTCCATGCTCCTCCGCGCCGCGCCATCCCTTGCCGTGATAGTGCGGATGGTCTGGCATGGAGGCTGCCACAGCGGCCTCATCTACCGGCACATCATCTGCATCCTCACTCTCCGTGTCGCTGTCATTGGCTAGTCACCACATCCAGGCAGCGGCGTCAGTAAGCGCCTCCTCACCTCCCATCCCCATTTACCCCACATACACACATGTAATCGGATGGGCGCCGTATGCTCTGGGGCAGCACTGGGTGGCATGAAGGCGGCGAGACCCGCCCAACGGCACACCTGCGGGGTCATCCAGCGACGCCTGCCAGCGCTTCAGCCCCTCCGCCTCCGCGCTGAACTCCTCTTTCTTGCGCTGCTCCACCAGCTGCCGCTTGGTGCACTCCAGCTCCAGCTGCCGGTCCGACAGTGCCCTGACGCACGTGCCAACAGGACGTGTGATGCGTTACTTCGTGCGAGTAGCGATTACCACCTTGGACACTCAAAATGCAGGTTGTGTGTGTGTGTGTGTGTGTGTCTGTGTGTGCGGGGCAAATGGGAGGCAGGGGGGGGGGGGGGGGGGGGGGGCAGCGGAGCGCACTTCTCGTCCTTCTGCTTTTTCTTTAGCGCCGCTTCGCGGGCCGCATTGGACCGTTGGTGGGCCGCGTCGATGGACGCCTCCCGACGGAGTGCAATCTCTTCCTTGCTGCCGTCCACGCCCAGCTTTCCCCACAGCCCCGGCGCTTTCTGCGCATCGACGCCGGCATGCGAGGCGGCATGTGAGGAGCCGCGGACGGGACTGCGCCTCTCGGCGGCACAAAGGGCAGCGCCGCGAACGTACCTTGACCAGCGTGAATGTGACACCTCTCTCATCGACGGTGGCGGTGCTCTGGCTATCCTCGACGTCGTGCGCGAGGTCGACAGTGAGTAGGTACGGCGGCGCGTTGACTTTAAGCAGCGCCTCCGTCGCGAAGACGTCGAGCGCCTTGCGGCTCACTCCCGGCAGGCCGACCGTCACGCTCAGGCCCGCATCTGTCTCCTCCCAGCTGTACTGTGGCGTGATGGGCATTATTCCCGGCGTTCTCGCGTGCTTGCGTGCCGCGAAAGGCCCCTCCTTGCGGCCACCCGTTCGGCTGGGCTGTCGGCGGTTGAGCGCGGGCCGCGGTTGCCGGCGGCAACGGGAGGGGGTGTGTGGTGGTGGTAGGGGTAGGGAAGGGGGGGGGGGGGGGGTAGGCGGGAGCTCCCTCCTTCGAGCGACCCCGAAGCAAGAGGATGGAGCAGGAAAGAGCGGAAGTGGCTGTCAAAGATGGTGCAGCAGTGGGCGGATCTCGTGTGGATTTGCGACAGGGGTGGTGCTGGTGGTGGTTGGCGAGTATGAGCTGATGTGGAGAGCGCTACTGTGCGGAGAGGTGGGAGGTGGGGGGGGGGGGGGGGGGGGGCTCGGCGCGGCTCAGCGGCAAAGCCGTCGCGGAGGCCGGACTGACTTCGCGGCCCCATCGTGCCGATGATGGTATCTGCGGTACTATTCTTACTATTATGCTGTATATATATGGGTTTATTATAGAATGTTGCCATGGTCGATTAATGGCTATGCCAGACGACTAAGCTACGGGTACGACTGCAGTTCGCGCACGAGGTCGAGCGCTGGGGCGGCTTCGGCTGATGACCCGGGTCGAACTTTATGAGCTCGCGACGAATTAATATTCCAATATGATGTCGTTATGTGAGACGCGGCGGCCGGGGGACAATCGCTGAGACAAAATCGGGAGGGCAAAGTATTTTCGTTGTTAATGCGTGATATAAACTACACTGTCTTACAACGAAGCATTTTGCCGCCCGCCAAGAAAAAGTACAAGTTCGGCTCGGTTAACCGAGAGTCCGAGACGGAAATCCCAGCACCAAAACTACGTATGAACTATCGCCGTCTGACCCGTGAATATCCTTAGCTGCAGTCGGCGAATGGGGCCAATTCAAAAGAGCATGCGGGTAGGGTCAAGGGCTACGAAGCAGCTTTACCCTCTCCCCCATCCGTAACTCAAGCTGCCGAACCCCAAGCATACGGTGTTTGAGTCTAAAGACTCCGCTTCCTTCATGAGATAGCACCATGCAGTCATTCTTGCGGCGCATATATGGGGACGTCGAGGGAGGAGACGATGCAGCCGCAGGGGCGGTGGATGCTGCGCTACCGCCAGTGGACACCGTCGACGATGCTTGCCAGCCACTTGCGGAATCGGCGCGTGCTGGGGATGGCCTCAGTCTGGTGGACGGGGAGGAAAGCGCCGCCGGAGAGGTAGGCTGTCCCTCAGCCGCGAGCCGAACCTCGCGTGTTTTCACCTGCGCACGGACGGCAAAGGAGGATGCACATCTATCGCATGCCAGGGGCGGGGGCGGGGGCGCGGAATGTTGCCGCTGTTGGTAGGGCGGATGCACTTGAAACGTCCTCTGCCGGCCGCCGTTGCAAGCGTGTCAATCGCTGCCGGACCCGCCGCACTCGTGCAATTGGCCACCCTGGGTTTATGCATCGGAGAGCCGCTCGGGTCTGCCAGGAAGGCATCGTGGCGCGGGGCTTGCCTTGGGCCGAGTTGCTTTGTTCCGTGTGTTTTTGCAAGGTCTGCAAGCACTGGCGGCGACGCGGTTATTGCATCTTCGGGCGCACATGCAAGTTCGAGCACCCCGAAGAGGAGCGCGGCGCGTTGCTGCCGCCGCCGCCGGCGGACAGCAGCAACAAGGCCAGGCGGAAGGCCAACCGCGGGGTCGGGAAGCGGAATTCGGTGTGAGCAGCAGCCTCCGAGTTCCACACGCACGATACATTGTCTGGCTCGAGATTCGTTTGGCCCTTTGCCGCCGCTACTCTTACGGAATTTGAAGCATATCTGGTGCCCTTGGCATTGAGTAACATAGTGTACCTCAGACCAACACACATCTGTGCCGTGTGACAGGTGAAGAATCGATTTAGAGCGTCGGCATTTCGAAGGCAACCCCCCCCCCCCCCCCC
The DNA here is from genome assembly GCA_006384855.1 of Tetraselmis striata. Taxonomy (NCBI): domain Eukaryota; kingdom Viridiplantae; phylum Chlorophyta; class Chlorodendrophyceae; order Chlorodendrales; family Chlorodendraceae; genus Tetraselmis; species Tetraselmis striata. Next base: position 22,189 of record VCJN01001397.1, read on the forward strand.
CCCCCCCCTTCCCCCTCTGCGGCTTGTCTTGCATTACAAACCAGCATCCTCTTGGTGCAGGTCACCTTGATGGGTCAAGCCACTCATCCATGCGAGCATGCGCCGTCTGCGCCTCAGGTTCCTGATCGACATTTTTGGTGAGGACACACTGCGCAGCGGGGCGGGCGTGCTGGACGTCGCAGGCGGCAAGGGCGAGCTGTCCTTCGAGTTTGTCAACTTGCATGGGCTTCAGAGCACTGTGGTGGATCCGCGCCCATTGCATCTGGCCAAGTACACCAAGTATCTCAAGGTGAGCTGCCCGTCAGCCGCCGGCACGCGCAGCACCATGACATAACCCCCCTCCTGAACCCTAAAAGACCCCCCTCCCCCCCCAATCCTCCGTTAATCATGTACAGAAAGGCCTGTACCATCGCAATGCAATCTTCTGTCAGACATTCTTCAGGAGTGTGGACAGCGCCCGGGAGGAGGAGGCCATCACCCCTCCGCACCTGCGGATGTGCCTGGAGCCGCGACTGGTGGAGCTCGTGCGCCAGAGCACAGTAGGCAATGCCCCGGAAGGCGACGAATCTGATCCCATGCTGGCGCTGCGGGCGGTCGTGGAGGGCGCGATGGCAGCGGCGGCGCACATGCGATGGACGCGCAAGGGGCTGCTGGGTGAGGGACACGAGGCGGAGGAACGGGGGCAGCCATCCGCCATGGGGGACTCGGACGAAACGGACAGCATTACATCGTCGATTGTGGACGAGGAGGTACTCCCCCCCCCCCCCCCCCCTCCCAACCTGTCTGTCCCCTAGGTTGTACCGTTATAGCCAACCGACGCTGTATCAGCAATATGGAGAGGTTGTCGTGGAGGCTGCAGCTCTACAGCCCTCTACTGTCATGAGGCAAGCACCTTTTCTATTTTCTAAGGCCCGTGAGTTCAATCTGTCCCCGCAGAGGTGGGAGAGCCAACAGGTTGGCAGTGCTGAGGAGGCCATCCACCTGCTCCTCAACTGCTCCGCGCTGGTGGGGATGCACCCCGACCAGGTACCCCTTTCCCTGTCCCTACAGACCAATTGGCCATGACGTGCCACCATGCTGGCACTTCCCGCACATGATTTGTTGACGACTGCTTTAGAGTGGATGGTCTGAGGTGCGGCTGATTCTATGAGCATGCCTCACATGTGATGTACCACGACACCCCCACCCCCCTAATGCCGTCTTTGCCTTGTGTCGATACGCAGGCCACCGAGCCCATCGTGGACTTGGCGCTCTCGTTGGGAAAGCCCTTCGCTGTCGTGCCGTGCTGCGTGTACGGGCGGTGCTTTCCGCGACGAAAGACGGCGTCTGGCGAGCCTGTCAACACGTACGACGATTTCGTGGAGTACTTGCTCGCCAAGTCGCCATCATGCGCGTGCATGGAGCTACCTTTTGAGGGGCGCAACAAGGTGGTCTACAGCACTGGCGCCGCAGCCACAAACGCATGCTCTCGACCTGACAAAAAGAGGCTAGGTGGCGTGTCAATAGCGGATAGCCCTTGATAATGTGCATCCATCAGCGGGTCCTTGGAACAACTCTGCTTGCGCGGTAGAGCGTAGCTTCCAGGTCCTCCGCAGTTGGCACTCAGCGGACGATTTCATAGCTTGGACCCCGCCCCTCCTCTGCATGATTGTTACAAGTTGACTGTTGTGCCGGGTGCCCAGGATATCTGGGTATCAAGGGAACCATGCAATTAGTTGGCCTTCATGTGCCCGGCTTGAAATAAAAGAGAGGTTGGGGTTGAGGGGGGGGGGGGGGGGGGCTGACTTTTGGGGCGCATGCACGGTCATGTCAGCTACGCTCGATCGTTGCTTTAACGAGGTGGCGTCATTGGGACCGCGCCAGGGCACCGGGGGGTCGCCGCTAGGGTATGCTTTGGATCGGCAGGCAGCTAGAGCTCGTCCGCAGCACCGTGGATCTGCTTCAGCACCGCGAGGCGAGCGTTGAGCCAAGCTGCCAGGTCGGGCTTCATGGTTGAGCCCTTCATGCTGGCGAGCCTCTCCGCCTCCGCCGCCACGTCGCCCGCAGAGCGGGTGCTCCACTTGGCGGCGTACGAAACCTCGCGCTCGCTGCAGCCTTTGCCGGTGGCGACGGTGCAGAGCGAGGTCCTACCCGCTTCCTGCACAAACTCCAGCAGGTAGGAGTGCTTGGGGCCCAGCTCGTCGCACACCGCCATGTCCGTCTTCTTTTGGTAGTGCGCGCCGCCGTAGCCGGTGGCCTTGTTAAAGTACTTCACGGTGGGCCAGCCGCCCATCCCGGGGTTGTGCTCCCCACGGATGGGCGACTCCGACAGGTTGACGTCGCCAAAGGCCACGTCGGGGTTGTCTTTAAACAGAGCGGTCACCGAGTTCCAACTCGGCGACTGCTTCCGTCATCAACCTCAGCCCTCGCTGGCAATCCAGCGAACAAAGAGAGTCTTGTCGCTGTCGACGGCCGCCTTCACGGTGGCGTCGAAGTTGTCGGGGGTCAGCTTGGTCACCTGCGTGCGCGAGAGGAGTGGGGGAGAAGGCTTGGTCAGAACCCAAACATAAATGATGCCGTATCAAAAGACTGTCACTATAAATCGTGTTCTCCCATTCAATCCTTTGTTCTTTGGCACATGGCACATGGTACGGTTCCTACTTGCAGTTCTGCGCAGCAAGGAAGCTTCAGAGTTTCAATGGTTCGACCGTGCTCGGGATGTAAGGTTGAGTAGAGATAACATCGCCTTGGGAAGCAATGGATTCGTACACGAGTTGCCTCAAAGGTTTTTTGGAGACCACTCGGACCACTGGTAGTCCGGGTGAGCTTTTGGGCTTTCACTACCAGAAAATTTCTCACGATAAACAGTGTGACTTTCGGGACTAAGCGCCTGATGACCTCCATCCAACCGCAAGGTGCCCCGACGTCCCGAACGCTTGCAAGCGGGCGGTGCGCGAGTTGTCGGCGGCACTCACAGGAATTCGTACCGGTACTAACATAATCCGTAGCCGGTGTGCATGTCATTTTCGAAAAAAAGCAACAGTTGCATAAACGTGCCGCGGGGCTGGCTAGCCCGTCCGCGCCAGTGACACGGGAGAGATGGACGGAAAAAGGGGAAGCGGCGAAGAATAGGGCGCGGCAAAGAGGAAGCGCTGACGCCCACAGGTGGCAAAGACCGCTTTTGGCGGCTGGAGCGTGGAGCAGTCATCAACAAGGGTTTGGGTTTGGGGGGCTTGGGCGACGGGGTAGTTGGTGTGTGGCGGGGGGGGGGGGGGGGGGGGGGGACGTACATAGGACCAGTGATCGGCGGTGTAGAAGGACTGGCCGGTGGCGCTGTACAGCAGCGCGCACAGGGTCGCGGCCACGAGGGCGCGGGCTGCCATGGCGCTCGGCTTGGGGCGCCAGCTGCTGCTTGGCCGGGGCGAGTTGCACCGCGTGTCTGCTGCAGGTACGCGCTGCGCGTTTGCCCCTGCTCGTTGCGCCACCCCGACGACCCCGGGCGGCCTGGCTGATGGACGACACCAGCAAGGATTAGTCGCTAAATATACATCATCGCGCGGACGATCATCACTATATCGCGCGCCACAATCAGTACGGGTACGGGTACTGCCCCGCCGCCAATATAGTGGTCGTTTATTTCGTATTATTATATATTGCTTATTATTGTTTTATTATTATTGTTTATTAATTATTTATTAATTATTGTTTTTATATTTATACATAATAAATCGACTTGCCCGCCGGCCGTAAAGAGGTGCCCGCCTGACCTGTAAGGATTGCATATACCGCGCGTCGTCGCGCTTCGCAATGAACATTGTATACTACCGATCGATGGTACTTCTGGTGCTAACTACTAATCTGCCGCTTCGCGCGACTTCTACTATGCACGTGTAATTTACGGCTACTCGCGCGTTTATCCACGACTACTAGTAGTCTACTACAGTCTACAGGATGTGGACATCCATGTACTGTACGATGAGCACGAACTACATTGTCGCTAATCCTTACAAACCCGTCCGGTATATCCACATCTGTACTTGGAGTAAAATAATGATAGTCGGACCCGCGCCGCGCCGCCGCCAGATGACTCGTGATGCTGATGCTGTTTGCTACGCTTATGTAGCTACCCGTGCTACGACTCCTGCCGAAGATGGTCCCGCGCGCTACGACGGCAACTCGACGAGTGAGGGCAAGGCGGGCCCTTGCTTGGCGATATGATATTGCATAATTTATTTTATGTTAGTTTGACGACGGTTGCTGATGAGTGTGACGAATTGATCAACAACCCTCACCGGCGGTAAATCATTACGGCTGCTGATTGCAGGTTTCGAACCCTACTACCCTACCTGGCCTGACAACTATTTCCCGTTTCTTTGTTCATTCCTGGGACAGCACGTGATGTTTCCGTGATTTACCTGCTCGTCAGTCATCAACCTTGTGTTCCCTGTGCCCCCTTTAAGGCTGCCTACGCGTTTCAAGGTTACTCTCTCCCTGTCTTGATCATCTCTACCTTGACGCAGCCCGTATACTGATGACAGATTCTGAGTTAATGAAGTTTTCATATCAATGCCCCCTCTCTTGCTCAATCAGGTTCAATGTTGAATAGTAAATTATAATTAGAAGCATGCCCTCCAACCGCCGCAGATTTGAAGCTGCTCTGTGCAAGGTTTCTCTCTTTCTAAGCAGCAGTATTGCCGCAATAGTTGTACAGTCTTCAAGGCGTGATTATAAAGGTGTTTGTCACCGTTTCATTTGTGCATATACATGTGTATTATATACATGCACGGCCACTGATGCCTCACACCCTGCATGCGCATGTTCTTCTGATGGCAGGCAGGACACGGCCTGAGGAAGTCACTTGCAGGCCGCACAGGATGGAGGCGCGCTGACTGCTATACATGTGCCTGCTGCAGCTACACGGCGCTTGCCGCACATGCAAAAACACACCTCCGATGCGCCCACCGCTGGTATGTGACTTGCATATGAATTGCGAGACAGCGTGGTCAATGATGACAGGCTGCATGCAGGCCTGAAGTGCTGCACCGAAGTCGCCCTCAAGGAAATGCGCCTCCAGCACGGATTATGGTTGCTCTGATCCGCTGACATCGGGCTTGCGTTGCTGGCGCGCGGGCCCACAGCAGCACCGCTAGCACTGCTGGCCAGCTGATCGTCCTCTACCTACCAAGTAATACTAGAGTGGCAATGACCTCTGTTAACGGATGTTATCACTTTTGGGAATAGAGGTGTCAGCAGGGCGCGTGTATCGCGCGCCCTACTATCAGTTGTGTTCAATGTATCAATGCCCCTGTACAGGTATCGATAAGGTCTAGTATCAATGTCAGGTACGCCCAAATGGGATCACATCTGCGTACGCAGATGTAATTGTCACATTAGGTACGGTAGTAGCGTAATTATTACAGCGACAGTAGCAGTGAAACAACTCAACTTATATCGTACCGTTTGCTTGGATTAGTGAGTCTGAAAATAAGGAATTGTTTCGCAGGCCGAGTCAGCACATTCGTGTAGTTTTGTGGTCTATTCTGATAGCATTCAGTCGTTGCGAGGGGGAAAGATATACATAGCAGAAAAATTAATATACGTTGTTGTGAGGTGTGACCTGTTGCACGTATCAAAGGCGCAGCTCAAAGCCCCGCTGAGCATGTCAGTGAACGCATGCGAGGCGCAGTGAAGTGGGTCGACGTTTACCATCAACTTGTCTCGCCTTACATAACAGCAGTTGAATTGGGCCTGTGGATTCACACAGTCTACGAGGTGGCGTCGCACCCAGAAAAGCAAAAAACACACGATGCGGTACAGTTCCCGGCACAGTGCGTCAACCAAGAGGGGGTAAGAGGGGAGGGGGTGACGTGCTGGGTGAGGGTGAAGAGGGAGGAGGGGGTCAATACGCTACTTCAAGTGGCTGCGGCCCTTCGACAGGCGAGAGATTCTCCTTTGCGGCTTCCGCTGTCGGCCGGCGCCCGGCGCTGCTCGGTGACGGCTCACAGTGCCGGTTGCTGGGCGCCAGCGGCGATGTGCGGCTGGGTTGGGATGCGCCGTGTCGGGCATCCTTGACGGCGCTCAGGTTGAGGGCGGGCATCGGCGGGCGCCCGTCCCCGGGCGTGGCGCCGGCTGCGCTGACCGTGTGTGCCGCGGGTGTGGGCAGCCCGCGAGGGGTTGAACCCGGCGCTGGTGACTTGGGTGGCAGTCCCGCCTGGCCAGGTGGGGGAAGGGACGCGCAATCAGCCGGGATGTGATAACCTCTACATGTGCATGTTGGGTGCAGTGCCAACCACTACTACCTCCGTTTGCGCGACAAGATGGAGAGGATACGGAGTCAAGTGCGAGAGGCGTGGCTCCCGTGCGGGCCAGGATTGAGGCAAGCAGCATGAAATAGTGTATCAAGAGACCCAATCATGCGGCCAGAGGGCTTGGAGCTTGACTAGATGGCGGGAGGCTATTGGCAGAAGTGACTTGCTGCCGGTACGTAGTATACATACGGGTGCCGACACGCCCATAGGAACCCTTCTCAACACCCTCAACATGCAACGAAGAAGGACATCCGCTGTAGTTTCACTATACTTTCGTGTAAATCTGACCTCTGGCAGGCAGGACGGGTTAGTATTCGCAGTGTCGGCAACCGTACACATGAACGGATATGACATAACTGACATACAATACAAATAATAAAGCGGGCAGGCAGAATGGACCTCCTATGATTTATAATATATACATTGAAGGAGGATAAAAAGGGGACGGCAAATAGGCAAGAGGTACTCTGGAGCAGTAAGGTCGAATCCCGGGCGTCATTTGCCTCTCAGCCAAGGCCAGCTCGCGAGCGTTGGTTGATGTTGATTATCGACCGCTCGCGATAAATGCGCAGCGTGGCAAACCGGGCCGGCTTGTCCATCCCGTGCACAGCATCGTTCATGCGGGTAGCACTCGCCCGGGGGTGCATGGCTTCAGATGTCGAGGTTCATCATCCGGGAGGTGAAACCAGGGGGTGAAGGAGGGCACGCACCCTGCCGCTCCCGCCGCTGCGGCTGCGAGGCGTGGCGGCCTGAAAGAGGGCCGCCTTGAGCGATTTCCAGTCCGGCACGCTGGCGCTCAGCGGGGACGATCGCTGGCGCGACAGGGAGGTACGGGCTGTGAGCGCGCCGCCGTCCGCCAGGCTGTCGACTGACTGCGAGGCGCTAAGCGGGGTGGCGGACGAAGGGGCGTGGCGGTCCGTCTGCGCGCCCGTGCGCGCCCCCGCGCTGGGCGGTGTGTCGCTGCTTCCGCCCCGGCGGAACTCGCGCTCCAGGTGGACGCGCGTCATCATCTTCAGGATGGCGCCCTTGAGCTCCGTGGCGGGGCAGGGCCGGATGAGAATCTTGGCAAGCTGTGGCTTGTCTGCAACATGTTTGACGGTGTGCCCCAAAACAGAACGAGCGTCAGGACTCCACGATGGCTGCCAGGCTGATACGCAGCTTGGCAAGCCTCTGTAGGCTTCTCGCAAAAACTGTGGAAATTTGAATGCAGTGTTCCCCCCAAAACAGGTCGAAGTTGAGGTATTACCGAAGCCGCAGTTTGGGTTAGCTACCTGGTAGTACCTATATCACTGCTTTTGTCCCCCCCTCCCCCCCCCCTCCCCCCCCCCCCCCCCCCCCGACACACACACACACCACCAACAAAGTGAGGAACTACATGTACCTGGAAATATATAAGAATAAACCACGAATCTAGGACAGAATTTCTTACTCCATGGCGCAAACCAGTTCACAATTTTGTGACCAGCGAATCCAATAACAGGTGACTGTTTCTACAGCGTGTGTCCCCCCCACCCCCCCAGGCTCTCACCGCATTCCGCATCACTTGGGGGCAGGAGGTTCGCACCTGGGGAGCTGGTGTTGCCCGACTGAATGGGTGTCACACCAGGTGTCGCCACGCCGCCGCGCTGGCGGTGAAATTTGATCTCCAGCGTGCTGCCGCACGGCTCCGACATGCGGAACTTGTTCAGCAGCGAGTAGACGTCTGCGCTGGCGGGGTCGGGGCGGCGCTGGCTGCCGCGCGGCGTAAACAACGCGGGTATCCAGCCCGGCTTGCTGCTCTCCGCGCTTTTGGGCACCACGGACAGCTGCCCCTGTGGGGAGCGCAGCGGGAGGCATTGCTGTCAGCATTGCGTCACTCCACCGTGAGGAGCATTCCGTAGCAACGAATCATATGAATATCGGCATTCTCGCCAAGTAAGTGAGGAACCGTCATGTCCAGAGTGAATGACTTTGTCATTCAATCAACAGAACATGTACCAGTTGCCTCGCTAAACTGTAATGAGGCAAATTTCTCGCTCACGAGAACCCCAGAGCCCAACAATAATAAACATCGACCTGAGAACACTTTCTAAGAAAACAGAAGATACCAGAAAATCTGAAGTAATAAACAGCCTACCTACACGTTTCTTAGACTTAAGCAGCGAGAAACTTCTTATCAGCATAAGGGTTGTAAGCGGTAAACGTGTAATTCAGTTTGCGGGTCAGAAGAATGATAGGTCATTTGGCACCATTGGGTCGGATATTGCGTGATGCATTAGTAGCTTATTCTGTCGTATTTCCCCCAAAATATAGCAGTTCTCTGTTCGCGCACGCGCGCGCGGGGGGGGGGGGGGGGGGGGGGGGGGGGGTCGAAAAGAAGGTATTTCTATATCGTGCTAAACTTGGGCAGCCAGCCACAGTGGCGCAGGTTTGTTGCGCTCTCATTGGGATGCAGAGGAGAGGGCGGAAGGTAGAGGGGGGGGGGGGGGGGGGGATTACATAGGAGATGTCGAACCAGCAGATCGCCTCCTCCTGCGCGCCATCCGCTGAGACGGTCACGCACTCCCAGTAGCTCGCCAGGCGGTGCTGGCCCTTGGACAGCAGGCACAGCAGCGGCTCCAGCCCGCCGGCGTCCAGGATGACCTGCGGTGAACACCCTCCTCAATCATCTTGCCCGGCAGCTGACGGAACCCATCCTAGATGAGATGGTCAACCAAGTGTAGCTATCACTAACTGTGATCGTTCCTCCCAACACGACCAACACGTAAACGGGAGCACTATGGCGCGTTGAAGCCGTCAGATGCTGACATGACAATTCGCGATAAAGATGCGCGGCCACGTGCATGGTCAGTGCGCCGCGCTCTACCTGCCGATTCAGCTGGTTGCGCATCGAAAGGTTCCGGAGTGCCACCGCTGACAGCTCGGCCAGAATCTCGTCGCCATCCAGCAGCCGCACCAACGGGGCGATCGCTCCGGCGGAGCGAAGCCCGTTCTTCAGCGCCTGCGAGCCCGCCGCCAGGTTGCCGACCGCTGCAGTCGCGTTCTCGAGCACCTCCATCATGCTCTGAGCCACTGTGCGCCAAGGAAACCCAGAGCCGGTCAGCCGCCAACTGCCTCGCCAATGCACTACACTACTAGCGCCAACTCCGATATAAGGGCCCCGGAAGTAAGCTTGGCATTGGGGCTGCATACTTGCATGCTATCTAGAGGAGCACGCGTTGTAGCGTCGTCTATGTTTGACATCTGACAGGTTTGGCAGGTTGCTTATTCGCAGTGTTCTTAGTACCGTGCGGCGCCCATACATGAGCACACAGCGGCGGAGGATGAGGTGGATGAATAAGTGACAAAGTTTATCCAATATCATGTCAGCGGTATGGCATGTTGCTTATTCCAACGGCATGCCCAGATCCTACTTAATCTTCTCCTCCCTCCCTCTTTTCCCCTGAGAAAGCCGCCGCCGCACCACTGGACTATCGCAAAGCACGAGAGATAAAGAGGCGGACAGTGCTTACCTTGGCGGGTTTCCGCCTTGGAGTGCTCTCCCATGAGAGCCACCAGCTTTGGCAGGCCGCCGCACAGCAGGACAGCCTGCCGGTCGACCTCGCGCTCCGTAAAGATGCGCACCGCCAGCACCGCCCGGTAATGCAGGTGTAGCGGCGCGTCCAGCATCGCCACGAGCGCCGGCACGCCGCCCGCCCGGCGCAGCGCGTCCTTGTGCGGCCCGGTCTCCGCCGTCAGCAGCGCCAGCGTCTCCAGCGCGAGGCAGACCACGGGGTGGCGCAGGGCGTCGGGCCCCGACGTCGCAGCGACATCGAGCGCCTGGCGGAGCAGCCCCACCAGCAGCTCGATGGCGCCGAGCTGCCCCACCATCCTCGTGTTGCTTGGGTCGCGGCACACCTGCGTCGACAACTTCAATTTAGACAAAGCGATTGGGGCAATCATGCTGAAGTTTTCACTGGATGTAAGCTAGCAAAATGGCCAAATAAGTACGCCGCAGGATGTGGGATTTTTCGCCAAGCCGTGTCACGGTATCTTGTCCACCTGTCTCTCTGAAGTTGCTTGATGGGGCGGTGCAATGGGTCATACCTTGAGCAAGAAGCCCATTGCGCGCAGCTGCTCGCGCCCGCTCTGGGGAAGCGAGATGAGCTGCAACACGGCCTGCAGCCCCTCCTTGCCCAGAGGGCCACCGCGCGTGCTGCTGGTGCTGCTGGCGCTGCTGACGCTACCCCGGCTGCGGCTGCTTACGCTGCCATTCACCCGCTCCGCCTCGCTACCGGAGCTGGTGGTGCCGCTGTCGCTGCCGCTGTGGGCCGGCAGCTCGTCCATGCAGGGCCACGCGCCACAGCTTTCGCTCCGCGCTTGAGCGCGAGCCCGCCCGGTCATGTCTGTGAGATTCCAGGCGGCGACAGCGGCATAATCAGTTTTTATTGTGTGTGTGTGTGTGGGGGGGGGGGGGGGGGGGGGGGGGGGGGGGGGGGGGGGGGGGCTTCCGACTACGACGACTACGATGGCGCGCCGAAGCCGCTCAAAAAAACTTGTTCGCGGCGCGTCTTGCGAGACGTGCGGGCCGCGGACGTCACACCGCCGTCACACCATATTTACTCGGCCGGGCTCAACGAGGCTACCCGTAGGGATTCGGCACAAAAAAGCCTTCACAAGATGTTCCGAGACGGCTATTTCCTGGGATCCGTCACCGCGACCAGGACTGGGTGGGCTAAGCAGTTAGCTGGGGGTGAGGTCAAAGGATGGAGCGCGACGAGACGGACAGGGCGCCGGGCAATATTTGATGTTTTTCGGCAAGCTCAAATAAATAATCCCTGACGAACCTACCGGTTGTTTTGTTTGCGGAAGGGGCGCTGCTCCTCGCTTCCTGCAGCCGCGTGGCGACAAGCAGGAGAACCCGTGCCTGGACCCGTTCTTCCAGCGATGTTTGGAAGCCACGCCAGGGACGGGTTCGCGCCGCCAAATCGCTTTGTTTGGTTGCAATCAGTCCATGCGAGGCTGTCCCCGCCGGGTCGTTGCTGGGCGGTCGCGAGGCGACTGGAGGAGACGATTCAACGACTTTTCCTGGATCGGCGCGCAGCAGCAGGCAGGCGCAGGAGGCGGATTACCGCAGGAGCCACATCGGCGTTTCCGCAAGTCGACATCTGGTCGAGTATCCAAGTACATACCACAGTGTATCAAAGTCAATAGCAGGCTTAAATGGGATACGAAGTCCCCTACATGTCGTGGTGATTTAGTCGCTACAGGGGGTATTGCAATTTGCGATCCTTCTTCCCCGCCCGTGCGGCTTTCCTTTCGTAATTCTGGCTCACATTTAGACATGCCCCGTGCTTTTTTTTTCTCGCCCCCGGGACAGGACTGGCACCAGTGAAACCCTTGCAGCGTCTCTACAACGGCCCCTTAGGCAGCAATCCAGCTACGGAAAGCCCTGGCTGGGTAGGCCCCGCCGTGCTCTTCCCTTTCCATCGTCGTCATTTACAACATAAAATACCGGGTACCTGCAACATTTTTAATATTAACTTAGCATAGTTCGGAAAATAGTTCGAGAGTTCGAAATATTACTGATTTCGAAAATATTGAAGATAGTGGCTACTGGTAGTTCGAAAATATTGAAGATAGCGACTACGTGGAACCGTACAATTGTTGGCGTTGGCGGGGCCAAACATACCGAATTGTTTTGCACCTTCGCGTCGGAGGCATCGTGCTGTATTCGTTCTGTAATTTATTTTCTCTTCCCGTTTTCATAATTTTCCCCCCTCTTACTCGGGGGGGGGGGGGGGGGGAGGGGTTGATAACGTTACACCCCAGACCGTTATTCGTGTTTGCATGGTGCATGTAAAAGTAATATATTATTAACCATTTCACGTGATTTCCTACTATCGCCTTTAACAACTAGCTCATGTAATAACTGTTATATAAACGTAAAAGTAAAGTTCGGCCGCGGTCATCGGCCGCAGCCGCCCCAAGCCAGCACTTCGTGCGCCCAATGCAGTCGTAGATCTGGCCCTAGACCATTAGACCGTTGCCTCATTCAAATCTTGACGGGCTAATGATGCATGAACCGGGTAGACCCGAGACACTATGTGTCCAGACGATATTGCCATGAAATGATAGAGCCGGGAACCGATATGGGGACCTCCTGAGTAGGTCACCACCTCTCTACCGAGAGAACAGACAGCGAATGAGGCATGGTGCGGATATTGATGCCCCTATACTGTATTAGTGTATATCTCGTTAGACATATATAAATGGTTCGGCCGATGAGGTTTTACCTAGGGCAATCGCGACGCGACGAGGTTTTTAGCCCCGGGCGGACGTGACGAGCAGTTATTTATACTCGTACAAGTAGTAATCGCACTACTAGCAGTACTGGCGCTACGAGCACATTGCGCTGCTGCGATGCGCTGACTCACTTGCCGCCGGTCGATGCCTCGCCGGTATACTTTTGCGTAGGCGCAGCAGCGCAACCCGGATGACGGTCAATTACGACTAGCATAGTCTCTACGTGTCTCCACTAGTCTCGTACCTCACCGGTGCTAGACAGGTAGTATCAGACACCGTCCTGACGCGGCGGTCGAGCGGGGGCTAGGGGTGTCTTTTGACCCCTCCGCCACGTACGGCAGCGACACCAATTCGGTGGTCACCGTTGTTTTTTTTTTGGCGGAGCTTTTCCACGACCCTGACCCCTGGCAATAGCGGCGGCTACTTTGAGCGAAGATGCAGTGGCCAACTCTTGCAGGGCGCGCACTTAGCAAGCTTCACCTCCCCACTCGGTTGAAGGGCGCAGGCATCCGCTGCATGGCTACCGTTCGTGACGCCGCCTTAATCGCGGCTGCATGAATGACATCCTCCCGAGGTTCCTCACTAGGAACTCCGACACCAACACCCCCAATATAGCCCTGGTTTCTTTGGCCATAGCTTGAGTCCGTACTTGGCCGAGGCAGCTTCAACGCAACTTCTTCCGCCCGCCGGTATGACCACTTCCTCAACGATGCTCGTGGGTCGGCCATCACCTACGCCGCGGCGGTAGCAGTGCGCGAGGCGTGTAGCCGCCTCTAGGCGGCTTTATGCTGGCCACCTCAGAGACGCGGATGCCCGCGTGGTGGAGCGCGGGAAGCGGAGGCTGCGTCGTGCTCGCGAAAGGAATCGACGGCATTTCTAGACCCTGCCAACAGCTCTCGGCTTCAAAATCATGTGCGCGCTCTCCATGTCGTCACATACATGTAGGGAACGGATCTTGTTCGGCCAGCTCGACGCGGCGTCGGGCATGCATGTGGACGGCGGTGGATATCCCCACCGCGCGGCCAGTTATGACTCCACATCAGCTGCGGGAGGTCGCTGCCAGGTAGCATTTCTTTCTGCCTAGTCCATACATGGCCCCGATGGTTGGGAGCCCGAACAGTTTGCCCTCGATGGAGCACAATCATGTCACTGTTGACATATATGGCGACGCACTCATGAACCTCCCGGCACATGGAGACGCTCACTGGCGTGTACAACACGACGCTATCGCAGTCGCCTTTCGCGCTCAACGCCGTGTTCACGACCTAGGTATCGCCGTACGCTAGGAGGTAGATGACTTGTTCCAACGCGGGCAATGCCTCTTGGCAACACCGTACCCATGCATGGATGAACTCAAGGACCTAGTGCCGGACGTAGAGCTCTCCTCCCGGCGTTCAACCTCGTGACCGGGAGCTGTGATCCCCGGAGCTTGAAGTCCTTGCCGTTGGAGTTCAAGACTGTGCGCGCGATACGGGGTCAAGTACAATGCGGTGCCCCGGGCCACGGCTGTAGATCGGTTTGAGCGCTCCATGTTGGGCGACATACTATGGGGGTTGGCAGTGCGGGATGCGGCGTGGCACAACACGGAGCCGGGACAAAAGGGCCCTCTTCGAGACATCATAGATATGTCGGAGTACACGGGCATGGTCTTTGGCACAGTGGGCGGTGAGTTGAGCAAGGGGGTGCGCCGCATTGTATGTGCGCGGTGTCGCATGCCTGGCCGCGGATCGGGGTGCCATCTGATTGCGGGGCACTCGGTTCACCACCCGTGTCATGCGCAACCTCCCCCGCCGCAACCGACGTGCTTGTCCATGTCGCACGTCCCGGCATGAGCCGGGGTTGGGGGGCGGAAGCCCATAGCCGGGAGAGTGTCTGGCTACATACAAGTGAGCATGCCCGGACCGAGCACCGGACGTGGCTGGCTCGATGCGGTGCCCGCGGCGCGTGCGTAGCGCGGTGCTCGTACCACTCAGATATGTGCTGAAGTACTAATACGCATACCCTAGCTACAGTGTGGTGTACGACAGCAGTGACAACACTGCATTGTCAACAACCCGCCGGGCTCACCAAGAGGTAGGCATTAGTCGCAAGAGATTTCCTCGGGGTCCTGAGCTTGGTGGGGGCTCGAGGGCGTGCTCGCTGCCTCAATAGACGGCGCAGCATATTCGTCCGCCGTCCCATTGCCGAAGCTGCACAGCGCGTCCGGGGATCACCCTCACACCCAGCATGCGTGGCCGCTTGGCCCGGACACTGAACCGTGCGCGCATGTATGCATGCATATGATCACTCATCCTTCCCGCCTTTTTTTTCCGCCCCCGGGACAGGACTGGCACCAGTGAAACCCTTCCAGCGTCTCTATGACGGCCGTTTAGGCAGCAATCCAGTTACCGGAAAGCCCTGGGTAGGCGACGCTCCGTTATAGTCATCAAGCAAATTGCCGAAGCATTCTGCAATACTAATTGAAGGCCAGGGACGGAATTTCCAACACTGTTGGATCACCGTCTAAATAAAACACTGCCATCAAAATACCCGGCACTGACCACGAAAGGTCCGCCCTACCCGTTTGGGCGTCGGCCCATTCGAGTAATGCGAATTGGGGCAAGCCCCAACCCGCGGAGCAAAGCATTTCGGGAGCGCGATACATGTGCAACAAAAAATGCAATGAGACGGAGGGCCCGACGCCATACCTGGAAAATTTTCCCATTTCCAGTAAAATCCAGGCCTTGTGCGGTATGCGGGCCGCTTTTAAGGATTATTAGGCGGCGCTTCCTGTGTTGATCTTTCAGTACTGCTTTTAAGGGGTGGGTGGATTTGTTAACTGGCCTTTTGTAATTCATACCAGGACCGGCCGGCCCAAGGTGCGGAACTGCTTCCGCAGCAGCAGACGAGCGCGGGAGACCACGGGCGGACATCTGATCGCATGAAGTGCCGGACGATGGCATCGCGTGCCGCACGGCAAGCAGTGGCAGCACGTGGCAACCGGGTCTCACTCCACCGCTCTATCTGACCCGCTGCTGTACTGCACTATCGTCGACATATATACGCAGCGGCAGTCGTGGCCTCGTCGACGACTTTGTCGGTCGTCGAAGAGCGTTCTTCCCGAGCGTCTGGTCAAATACGAGTACGCGCCTTATCGCCCATCAGCAGTTGCCGGCCCCCGGCTGCAGCAATATAGAGGGGTGTGGCCTGTCGGCTGAGTATTCGACTACCGTACTCGCAGAAGCGCGCACATGCCGAGCGACGGCGCTCCCCCGCCGCCACTCCCCCCAAACGCGCCCCCGTGCCCCTCTGCCCCCCTTCATCGGCAGTGACCGGCTCTCTCTGGCGACGGGGGAGATGGACAGCTACCACAAGGGGGCGGTCATCGGGCAGGGCGGCTCCTCCAAGGTGTACCGCGGCGTGCACAAGCAGGTGAAGTCGTCGGCGCTTCGCCCACTCACTCGGGCACTCAAGCTTTGTGTACTCGAGCACCCTCACCCCCCCCCCCCCCTTACCGCCTTTGGTTCCCTCGACCTCTCCCCGCCGGGCACGCTCCAGCCCCCATCAGGCTCACTGAGACCGCCACCCCCCTATTTTGCCAGACGCATCAGGTGGTGGCGCTGAAGAAGATCCGGCTCGGGCATGTGGACGACGTAAGTACGGGGGCTCACCCAGTCGCTCATGGGAGCTCCACCCCCCTCAGCGCCCCCCCCCCCCCCCCTTCCCTGACACGGCCCCTGGCCTCCCCACACCTCCCCCATGGCGCGTGACTCTGAGGGTTGGGCTCAAGCCGCTGCATCGGGGGTTTTCCGTTCTGCGGGCTGCAAGGCACTTCCTGCTGCAGCCCAGCCCAGCCCAGCTCTGGCAGGTGCCTTGCCCTCATCTCCTGAACAGGCAGGCGGCGCCGCGCAGGGCGTGAACATGAGCGCGGTGCGAGAAATCAAGGCGCTGCGGGAGGTGGCGCATCCACAGCTCATCCGGATGCTGGACGTCTTCCCGCACAAGCAGAACATCTTCGTGGTGCGAGCGAGCATACGGCGGATCCCATATGGTGCTGCCATGCTGGGGATAGAGAGGGGGGGGGGGGGGAGGGGCGCATGTGAGCTGCCATGGAGCTGTACCTGGATTAAGGGGCATCAATGGCCCCCAAGCTGCTTGACTGCTTTATTCCTCCTCCAGTGCATGCCAAAAGAGGGGGGGGGGGGGGGGGGGGGGGGGGGGGGGGTGCCATCAGGCTGCCTGTAGTTAGCCGTGCCATGCTGGGGAATGGGCGGAGGCTCAGCTGGGCTGGGCGGGTGCCTGCAGGTGTACGAGTACATGGAGTCCAACCTGGAGGCGATGCTGCACAGCCACCGCAGGGCGCCGTGCGTGCCTATTACCCCCCCCCCCCCCCCCCTTCTTCTTTTCACTACCCCCATTGAAAGCCTCCATTTCACCTGAGCGCGCCATCCTGGCCTGCGGCAGCGCGCCGGCCCGCCCAAGCTCTTAGCCCAAGCTATACCCCACCCCCCTCCACGCAGGCTGACGGAGGCTGTTGTGAAAGCTTACCTGAAGGCGGTGCTCGAGCCGCTGGCGCTGTGCCATGGCGCGGAGCCCGCGCTGCTGCACCGCGATATCAAGCCGAACAACCTGCTAGTCGCGGCGGACGGTACCCCCCTGGCGCTGTCCCCCCACACCCCCCTTATATCCCCCCCCCCCCCCCCCTTGCGCTGCTTCTGAGTGTGTCACCCTCACGTGCGGACAGGGAGCCTCCGCCTGACCGACTTTGGGCTGTCGCGGGTGGTGCCGGCGGCGTCGGCGTCGCCCAAGACGGTGCAGATCGGGCACCTGTGGTACCGCGCGCCGGAGGTGCTGCTGGGGGACGCGCACTACGGCCCGGGCGTCGACGTCTGGGCACTCGGCTGCGTGTTTGCGGGTGCGCTGCAACCCCCCCCCCCGCCCCCCCCTTCACCCCATCCACCCTCCGCGGCGCCATGGCCGGGTCCTTCTGGGTGGGGGGGGGGGGGGGGGGGGAGCTGATGGGGCATGGCACGCCCGCAGAGCTCATGCTGGGGCGGCCGCTGTTCCGCGGGCGCAGCGACCTGGACCAGCTCACCCAGGTCTTCCAGCAGCTGGGGCCCCCGCCCGCCGCGGCGCTGCAGGTCCTCACCGGCCATGTCACCCCTCCCCTCCCCACCGCTTTCCGCCATGGCGGCACATGTACGTGAAGTGATCATTGGGTGCTGCATGTCGTAATTGGGCGTGAGGAACAGTTGTGCCCTGCAGGGCCTGCGCCTCAGCGACTGCCTCGTGATGTTCCAAGGCGCCGCGGGGGTGCCGCTGCCGGAGACGTTTTCTGGCGCAGCGGGCGCGACGGCGGAGGCGCTGGCGCTGCTGGGCGCCATGCTGGCGGTGGACCCCGCGCAGCGCATCTCCGCCGCCGCCGCGCTCGCGCACCCCTTCTTCCGCACCGGGCAGCCGCCGGCGGGCGAGGCGCAGCTGCCCAAGCCCTGCAGCTGGTGCCTTCCCCCCACCCCAACCCCACCCCAAATCCCTCCTGGACTCGGCAGCAGAGACTGGATTTGTTGGCGACGGTGTGATACTCGGTGGACATGTGACGCCGTTGTTCAGTGAGCACCAACCCGGTGTCTGACTCATATCAAGATCTTGATAGCCATCAGACCATGTATGTAAGCCTATGTATGTATGTATGTATGTATCTACACACAGCACATACACAGTGTATAAAATGTATACTATATATATGTTTATGTATAGTTATATTATATATTTGTTTGTATATTTTTATGTTTGTAGTTTTGCACGTGTGTGTCTCTGTGTGTGTCTGTGTATGTGTGCGTGTCTGTGTCTGTGTGTCTGTGTGTCTGTGTGTGTGTGTGTGTGTGTGTGTGTGTGTTGGGGGGGAGAGGGGGGGGGCTAGGATATGAGCCATGCCGTGCAACGTTTCCTGCGTGCCCCTGTCAGTGCGTCTCTGGGAGTGCAAACATTCCAATTTCGGATCATTTGCTGAACTGTGAGCTTGCGCGCTATTGACGCAAATTCCGTTTTTGCACCACGCATGTAGTCCGGGGGCACCGTCTGTTAAAAAAGTGCGGGCGTAGCCTGCAGCAGGTCTGGTATAAAAGTAAAGTTCGCCCTGGGTCACCGGCCGAAGCCGCCCCAGCACTTGACCTCTTGCGCCAACTGCAGTCATAGGTCTGGCACAGCCCTTAGTTCATTGCCCCATTCGAACCCCGAAGGAATAATGCGTCAACCGAGTAAATAAACCCAGGGCACGCTCGATAGATATTGCCCTAAAATTGACAGAGCCGTGAATCGAACCGGGGACCTCTTACACAAGAGACCGCTCTAGCGAGAGGGCAGGCAACGAGGCCGCAGGTCACTAGTGTTTCACAAAGTTTCCCGTGCCCCTATAAGTACGAGATGCAGTGCAATACAAGTACGAGTAGTGTCATCATGTATGGGTACTACGGCGCGGTAGTAATTGACACTGCTGTGAATCAGAACCTGTCCTGTCTGCCAGAGGTCAAATGCAGACGAAACCGTAACGAAGCAGCAGCGAATGTTCTCAGTTTGCATGCAGTAGTTGCATGCTGCAATACTATACATGCACGCAATTAGCCCAATACTTGAGGCTTGTGATACGAGATCTTATCGGTGCGTGGGCACCCACGTATATGGCAGCAGTGGCCAATACATCTGGTTGAATGTGGTTGATTGCAGTCACGCGTAGTCCTCAAGGGTTGTGTCTTTGTCACTTTCCGTTATTCATTCTTACATAGTGGGTAATTCAAATGCTATCCCTGGTGATCTGAGCAATGATACCTGTGTGCCGCTAGATGAGACGAGTTTTTCAGGGGGTGGGGGGTCTGAAACTTGGGACTCTGCTGTTTGGTTCTTGTGATGGTGATATGTGAATGTTGTCTCGGCCAGCTGCCATGCCCTCAGCCCCCCCCCCCCCCCCCCCCGGGCATGCCGCCTTGCGCACTGCAATAAGAGGAGCTTATGTTATCGGTTTAATCGCAGGGCGCCGCCATCAGAGGAGATAGCGGCCAATCAAGGGCATGGCGAGCCGGGTCGCCGCACGGTGCTGTTCAAGGCAACCATGGGCTTCAGGACGCCGTCGGCAGGTCCCCCCCTCCTTTCCCCCTTGCCCAACAGCCTCTCCGTTGTCTCGTTCTGTCCCATCCTTACCCGGGATGCCCAGTAGACGCCACTTCTGAGGGCGTGGCACGCATCCCGCGCCCGGCCCGTTGATCCCTCAGCTCCCCCGAATGAGCAGCCGACGGGCGCCACGACCACCGGAGGCAGCGTAAATGGGGAGGGCCGTCCGCCCGAGGTGTGTGCCTGGCTGAATGGCGTAGTCTCCAGCAGGCGCGCTAGTCGCTGGCTCGATATGTTTATGTCTGTGGATAGGGTATACTGTACTCGTATTGTCGTTCGAAGCCCTACTAGTACAACGGCGTGAGCTACGGGCACGGCTGGTGATGGCAGGCGACCCCCGCGTCGGAGCAGCCACCGGTGACGCTCTCCCGGCTGCGCTTCTCGACGGGCAAGAAGGAGTCGCCGCCGAGGGCGCCGCCTAGTGCGGGCACGCCCGGACCGGGCGCCGACGGCGGCGGCGGCAGCGACGGCAGGTCGCCGGTTCGAGCCGGCACAGTGACGCCCACCGGCGAGGATGCCCGCGTGGTGTCTAATCTCTTCGTCGGCGACACCAGCGGCCCCCGCAGCCCGCGTGGCTTCCCGCACCCGCAGCTGATGGCGCTGCTCGACGGCGACCTCGAGGACGCCGAGGTGGTGCCCACCGGGCTGACGCCGCCGCCGCTGCCGGACGACTCCCACGGCGGGACGTCCTCGGCGCGGAAAAGAAAGATCGGCGAGCTTGGCGGCGACGACGACGGCGCCGCGCGAAGTTTGTTTTGAGCGCGCCGCCTACTAGGTTCTGCCTCTCCAGCAGTGAGCAAGCGAGGGGCAGCAGTCCGGCGTTCTGTCGTATTTAAGCGCGTAGCCCTCCCCCAACGCAGAGGTCGTCGAGCGTCTTCCGAAAGTGGGGGATAAGTTGATGACCGGCCACGAGCTGGTTTATGTGTCGTGCTGTAAAAGTCGGTCTCCCCCATCACACCTGCGTGCTGGCATGCGCGCGAAGGGAAGTCGCTCGGAGCGCTTCGCCCGACTCGCGAATTCGCGATCGCGAGATCGTAGTAGGTCGCTCTTACAAACAAGCAGGAGAAATCGTCTTTTACGAATAGAATCACGCCTCCGCTGGCGGTGGCGACTACGCATACGGTAGGGGCTCTCGGGCGGTGGCAACGCGTGCGGTGATACTAGCTGCGCCGGAAAACAAAACGGTGACGCGACTGCGACTGCGGGGTTTTCTTGTCTTGGGATTTTCGCCTGTATCATCCGCCCCGTCGCGCGGATCCCAGGGCGCCGCTTCCCGCACGGGAGGGCGGGCAAGCTGACCAGTTTGAGGCACATCGCTCACGTGGCTCCTGGTGCGGGTTAGGCTTTTATGCCCTTTGCCTGCTTGTAGGACACCATTACGTGGTTGAACATCCGTGGGCCGACGCTGCGATTGTGGATGGCGAGGTTAGGTTTGGCAGCAGGTTCGGGGGGGCGGGGGGGGGGGGGGGGCAGCACAGCAGACCGTCAGCACTGTGCGGCCGCAGCAATCGGTCCCACAGCTTGTGGCTGCAGCCAACGCAGCTGACGGGCACACCGACCTGGAAATCATGGAGTTGCGCAGCCAGCTGGGCATCCAGCCCATGAACGCCTCCTGGCCAGCATGACGACGGTGGACCCGGTCCGGGTCGTCGGGGTGCGGTCGAGCCAGGATGGTGCGGACCTGGAGAGGGGGGGGGGGGGGGGGGTGCAGGCGGCGGATGCTGGCCTCAAGTACGCGAAATGACAACCCATGGGCTTGTCGCGTCACTACACACACACACACACCACACACATACACCGGAGGGTCTGAAGCAGCAATATACTCCGACTTCAAGCGCAGTTTAAGTATATCAAAGCACACACACCCACAAACACATGTGTGTGTGTGTGTGTGTGTGTGTGTGTGTGTGTGTGTGTGCTTTGATGTCCTTGAACTTGTCCTTTGATGTCCTTGAACTGCGCTTTGAGGTCGCAGTATATTGCTGCTTCAGACCCTCCGCAGAGAGAAAAACTATGCATATCCATCAAAATGAGTCATAAATACAGAATGGAATCTCCGACTTGATGGCTCAATAACATTCAGTCTTTTTGTGACACGAGAACAAATCATGCTGCCTACAAGATGTATAACATGATACTTCAGGTATATATACACAGGTGCCAACGCACCAAGAAGGGTCCTATTGGGCTTGCATGCAACGTATCAGAAACATTCGGCTTGAGTTCCGGATAGTTTCGCCTATGTCTGACCTCTGGCAAGGCAGGGTAGGTTTCTTATCCGCAGTGCTCTTCTTACCTCGTCGGCACACACACACATAGATAGATACACATCTATAGGTTTTCCTCCCCATCCCCGGGACCCATATATGTAAATGTGAAATACGTATACATGTAACTATGTATACATATATAATAAAAATATATGCCTAGTACCTGATCACCTATATGATATACTACCGCTGCTGCTATATATGCTGAGTTTGACGTTTAACACATTATGTGTGCCCATCTCTGTCTCATTGGGGAGGGGAGGAGGGGGATTCCCATGCCACAGTAACAACTCGCCTTAAAATATCTTGGTCGCCTTCACCTGCTCCGTGTCAAGTCCCAGCCAAGCTGCCCCAAGCACGGTGCATCCCTACGTGAGCAGGCAGCAGCAGTGAGCCGCTGGGCCAGGAACATGCACCGCGCTGTGTGGCATGTGGCGGTGGCAGGACTTGTATGCGCTCTCTGTAGGTCCGGGGGGGGGGGGGGGGGGGGGCTGACCTCCTCGGGGAAGTCCGGCCGGCTGATGACGCGCACGTCAAAGTGGCTCGGCATTCCTGACACCATCCTGGCGAGGCAAAGAGACACATTCATTGGCAGATAGGCTACATTTACAAGAGCACACAGACCAAACGGGGGGCGGGGGGGGGGGGGGGGGCATGAGGATGGCATCTGCGCCGGCAACACACCCATAAAGCGCTCCATCGACGTGTGTACTCGCGCCACACGGTCCGAGGGGCTGTACTCCTGCACGTCACACCCGCCCGAGGCATATTGGCGGGCATATCAACATGGGCGCCGCGACTCAGGCAGGCCGTGGTGGCACGCAGGCAGCGGCGCAAGCGGGGCGCACCTTGAGGATCTCGCAGCTCTTCATGATGGGAAACCACTCGGCGGCCGCGGGGTTGTCAAGCCGGAAGGCGTCCATGACTTGCTCGGGCTTGAGGTCCATCACAGCGGTGAAGCGGGAGTACTGCTTGTCCGCAATCTGGTGCGGCAGGCCGGCAACAACGTGTGTTAGATGGCATCCGGCGCGAATCTGTACACCCTCCATATATATGCGTGTTATATATATATATATGTGTGTGTGTGTGTGTGTGTGTGTGTGTGTATAAAAACATACATACATGTACATATACATATGTACATATATATGTAGCTTTCATGATGGTCTATTGACAATGGGCTGGCATCTGCAAGTATGTATGGTTATATACTTGCAGGGGGGCCGGCCCGCTCCCGGGGGGGGGGGGGGGGTTCCTTGTCAACCAATCAACTAATCAACCAGCGGCACGCGCTCGCCTCCCAGATTTGCCTCCCCAACGACGAGACCACCAGCACCACGGAGGAACATATGCACTCCCAGCTCCTTTACGGAAGAGCTGACCGCCACAGAGGCCCTGCCTGGGGTACGGC
>VCJN01001398.1:0-16026 GCA_006384855.1 Tetraselmis striata
AACATGAACATATCCGCAGGCCAGCATGATGCCTATTTACAAATCAAAGTGCACACCACCCGAAAAGTTGGCATTAAAAAGGCAACACACGTACCGGCGCAGCAAGCATGCAAACACCAGTGCTGCAATACCAGTCATCCCTCCCGCCGGTACCCGGGATCGATTGAACGCAGAAGAAACATAACATACATACAGCTCGGCGTCACACGGCTGCAACATACCCTATATCACGGACCACTGACATAATTGCCCCTTCGCGAGAAATGCCACACGCGGCTGGCGCATCCATGCCGCCTACACTCATGCACCTCCTACATGTCATCACGGTCGCGGCTCGGTACACTCCTGCCCGGGCTTTGCATCCGTGCCGGTCGGTGCCCAGGAACGCGGCAGAGAAGCAGAGGCGCCGGACTTCATGGGCGCCGAGAGTCAAGACGGCGGTCCAGCAGAGGGTGCGCAGGACGCTCAGCCCCGGCCGCAGGGGCTTCACCAGGCGGTTTGCCGGCCACGGGAGGTGACTGCCAGGCCACCAAGTTGGGGGGGGGGGGGGGGGGGGCATGCGGGAGCACCACAAACAAGATGTCATGGAGCCACTCAACGTTTCACACAAACATGCGTGTCGCGGCCGATTGGGGTCGCTGCCTTTCGACCTTGTGAACAGAACGAGGGGAGGGGGGGGGGGGAGGGAGGGGGGCGAATTGTGCGGGTTGATTCATAACCAGAGTCGTGGCGCCACTCGAAGCTGCTCTTCCCTGACCAGGAGTCCTATCACTCCACGGGTATGCCAGCGCTTTTGCCGCGGAATCAATCCCAGGAGGCGCGCACCTCACTCCAGCCTTCTGAGCCCGCCAGCCGGCCTCCACAAAGGCGACAAACAGCGCCGCGCCCACGGCGGCTCGGTGGCCGCTCCACTTGCCACGCGCCGATGCAGCGCCGCCCTGCGCAACCGAGGGCCAAGCCGGCGTCAGCGCCGCGGCACCATTTGACGGGGTCAACGGGTCGCACCCAAAAGGGGGTGTTTTGCTGGTGGGGAGGAGGGGGGGGGGGGGGGGGGTTCACCTCGCCGCCGGATGCCTCCCCGCAGTACGAGCCCAGCAGCAGCCGGCGTGAGAGGAACAGGAGGGCCACGTCCATCTGCGCCACCCGCGCGCCACACGCTCAGTTGTCGCTCGTGATTCCTGGCCTAATACCGACTTCGCGTACAGCACTCTAATTAATAATGACTGCTTTCAATAATTTATTCCTGGCATCCCCGCAAAAAGTTCACCGTGCAGCAGGTACTCTATTCTATTCTATTTCTAATTGCGGAGTTTCCATCATAAGCGACTGTTTACGGCGACAGCGGTCAACACCGCAACACTTGATCGGCCGCGACGTTTGTGGGTCGCGAGAATAGCGAGCGGTTTTGGAGCATCCAGTAGGAGATTCCGTTGCACAGATTTCGTGGTGCAGTCTGGTGCATTTCCAGATGCATGAAGCGTTTTCCTTCTTCGCGAGGGAGTTAACAGTCTGCGAGCGGACCCAATTTGTGGTGAAGGTGGGAAGGGGGGAGGAGGTAGGCTTCCGCTCGGCAGGGATGCAGGCGTTGCTCCCCCCCCCCCCCCCCCCCCCCCCCCCCCCCCCCGGTCCTGTGCGCGGCCCGGGTTGGTATCCACGAGAATGGCGACAAGGCGCACCTGCGACACGGAACCCACAAGCCACGACCTGACTGAAATCAGCGCCCGCTGCAGCGCGCTCTTCCTGGTCCAGAGCCGCTCCGCCTCGTGGGCGCTCATCATGCCCTCGTTCAGGCCGTGCAGAGCCTGCAGCACACGCACGAGCTCCTCCGGCGCGGCGCTGTGCTGCACGGCGTCCATGCGGACCTCCAGGGCGGGCAGGCGCCGATGCTCCAGCTCCACAACGCGGTCCTTCACAGCCTGGGGAGCCCCATGTTCACAGAGGGTGATGAGTGAGCTGCGGGAAGGTGTGTGGCTCGGCTAACCGGGCTGCTGCTGACGGCGCCATGTCGGAAGCATCGATGGCGGCGCAGATGGTGGCGCACGGCGAGCCCGGGGAGGTGAGCCAGTGGGGGCCGGGGCTCACGTGCAGGCCGGCCTGAACCGCCTTGGTCGTGCCCTCTACTTCAGCCAGCCCCGCCATATCATCCTGCAAGCGCTGCACAGCCGCTGCCAGCGCTCCGAGCGCCTGCTGTGAGGGGAGCACCTCCTGTGGGCCGTGGCAGGCGCAGCATGTCAGGCCGATTGGCGGGAACAGCGCGGCGCTTCGTACGGCTTCCCAGGTCGGCAAGGCCGCGCTCGTTGCCTGCACGAGAGCCCCCAGAAGCAGCCAGCTGCCAGCCCTCCCCACAAACCTGGAACAAACGCAGCATCGCGCTCCTCTCTCCAGCCATGTACGACTCGCGGTCCTGCCGCCGGTTGATGCCAATGTCAGCATGTCACGCCGCGACCATTCCAGAGCGTAGGACACACGCACAGTGTTCCCTGATTCAAGCATCGTCAGTGGGTGTGACGCACCAGTCCTGGCGGGACGGCTGTCCGAGGATAGACTCTTCCAGGCGTTGCGGCTGGCGTCTAGCGTTCTGCATGCACACCAGCCAGCAGCGCGCTCATGCGCTGCCCCGACATCCTCGCGCTTCTGAGTAAGATCGAATAGCATGTGCACCGCGCTGGCCCGGGCACCTGCTGATGCTGGGGGAAGTCCTGGCTACACACTCCGGCAGTGAGCTGTATCCGCTGCAAGGTAGCAGTTGCTATATATAATGGCAATCTTTGCTGCCCTGACAGTGGATGAATACACCAGAGGCTAATAATATCTGACACGCTGCTGCTCATAGCAAGCCGGCGTATCACAGGGCATTCCGTACCCCATGTTCGGTATTAGCTGCAGCGGGGCCAAACTCTGCTCTTTGCGCCAGCCAACGGTGGGCGACGGCATGTAGGACGCGACGCTGCTGGACTGGGGAGATGTCGACCCGCCGTGCGGGGAGGGCGAAGCGGGCGCCGACAGCGGGCGGCTGTGCTCGTCCGACCCCGACTTGCTCGGACGCAGGGACTTGTCCCGCTGCGGGATTCCGGACGCCTCGAGGGGCGGCAGCTGCCTGGGCGGTGTGGCTTTGCGTGCCATGGTGTGGCGGGCCCGGGTGAGTGTGGTTCCTACTCCGCGGCGGTCACCAGCAACGCTCTGCTTGTGGGTAGTCAGCAGCAGATTGTGTTTCGGTAGGGGGGGGGGGGGGGGGGGGGGGTCAGGAAGTGATTATTGCCATGTCGACAGCTTTGAACCCTACTCGATCGACGACTGCTCTTCGCGCGGTAGGCAAGCAGCTCTGGCTGCAGCCACCGAGGCCGCTGGAACAGGACAGCAAGCTTGCAGGACTACCGCGGAATGTGCGCGGTGGCGTCACTCTATGTCGTGAGCTATTCGTCAAGGGCGCGGGCTCTCTCGTCCCAGTATCGCCGACGCTACAGACCCGCTCCTCTTCCCCCCAGCATCGTTTATGAACTTTTTGGTTACAGGGAGAGCGTCGTTTATGAAGTACAGGTAGCCGCGATCCGAGCCGAGATGCTGGAATCACTGCAAAACACCCGTAATAGCGCTCCGGATTACGCAAACTGCGCGAGACGATAACGAGCGCTCACGCGCGCGGTCGCCCAGACATATAGTACAGGTAATACGATGCAGCACTGCTGACGATATCCGGCGGACGTCTGCCGTTGGGGCTGCTGCTGCGGGCTGCGGCTGGTACACTTTCTGTATATTTTGTAGTACTGGTATTTTGTCCTTCACTGGTACTGTACAAAATACTGGTGTCCGCGGAACCATCACCGCGCGCGCGCGGGTTGGTCCGTTGCTGCTGACGCGGCGACGAGCCTCCGTCCGCGCCTGCTGCAGCAGGCACAACGGGCGCTTCGCAGCTAACCCTAAACAGCCGCCCTCCGCCCCAAGCACCTGTAGCCACCCCGCAGGCCCGCACCTCCTCCAGCACCTGCCCCCAAACCACAGCCAAGTTTCCGCGGTCCAGCCATGAGCCTCGTGCGCGCCGGGAGCCGCGCCGCCAGCCAGCTGCTGGGCGCTGCGGGGCGCCGCGCCGAGCTGGGCGCCACGCGCGCGATGAGCTCCGGCCACAGCGTGGAGCAGGAGATCGCGGAGTGCAAGAAGTGGAAGACCGTCACCATGGTGGTCTTTCCCGGCTGCTTCGTGCTCAGCGCCTACTTCCTGTCCCAGCCCCACGAGCACCACGAGAAGCCGCCGGCATACAGCTACCTGCACATCCGGAACAAGACCTTCCCTTGGGGCGACTGCGGCCTGTTTGAGTCCGACTGCGAGTAGGGCGGCGGGTCCTCGGAATAGGAGGCTGAAACCCTGAAACCCTAAACCCGCGACACCGGCCGGCGGGCGCCTGGCGCGTGGCGCGCGGTTCCTAAACCTCCCCCGGGCACCGCAAGGAAAGGAAATGTAACACCTCCGAGCGCGCACCTGCAGGTATTATGGCTGCTACAAGCCGACCAGAGCAGGCTGGGCGTGACAGCACCGCATGAGCACCCGTGTCCTCCGCATACTGCATCTGACGTGTCGGACCTGTGAGCCGGCAGGCTTCTGGTCTGCGGAGACAGCATGATGACTTCTCAAGGCATGTGAGCCTGGTCGCGGTGATTGAGCGGTGTGCAGGGAATCATCCGGGGATTTAAGCGGGCAACTGGGAGGCTGTCAAACACTCGCATGGAGGGCCTTGTAGCGGGCCACATGCCGGCTTGGTCACACATGCACCGGTTGGTATCATTCACCCGCTTCTGATGGTATGTCAACTAAAGGCAGAGGAGTGTGGCGCCGCAGTCGAATTGTCGGGATTGGAGAACACCAACCCAACTGCAGGCCCGAGGTTGACATGTATTGCCATGCGTGCTTGTTTGGCAAAGAGGCCGCCCGCAAAGACTGGGTAACGGTCGCCGGGGAATCTCTCCAAGAATCTGTCTGCACCGAAAGTGATGAATGCCACAGGAGAGCGCAAGCAAATAAGCAAGTAGCACAGTTGCCAGCGCACTGTGCACGCTGAGGACGCCGTGGCGTCAGTGCAGGCAGGTAGCTTGCTAAGCACCTCGTCTCTGTCAGGCAGCAGATGTCCCGGTTGTTCATGTCACCATATCCCTTGATCCTGCCAGCTGCTGACCGTCAACGCGGTCGGTGGACGAAAACGTACCAACCTCAGCGCCGGAGATGGAGATGGGAATTGAGAGCTGCGGCAGTGCGTACAAAATGGTCCTCATACCGCAGCCGAATCCAGAGGATGCCTGCTGCCATTATGACGCTGCGAATGCTGTGATGACATGCACACATAAAAATCACCCCGCAAGGCCTGGGTGCCATGTCCATCATGGTCGCAGTTCCACTCGGACAACCGCATGAACAGTAGGTGACTGCCAGGGCAACTTCAACCGAATAAGAGCAGACGCAATAACCCTCATGAAACCCATAGTTTCTATGTACGGTAGCCTCGACATATAGTACACGAATTCCACCGCATTTCCCCGAGAATTGGTGTTGATTTGCATGGCCCATCGTCCTTGTTTAGGACGATGGATAGGACGTGTAATACTGACTGATTGCAGGGTGCCTAACTAATGAATGATGATTTATTAATGTGCAGGCACATCAGCATACCAAAGCATATAGCAATTGCAGCCACAACTATCCTGTAAAGTCTTGTAAACCTATATCTAGTAGTGTAGGATAGGTAGGTAGGTATATCATAGCACTATGACGGACCCATTCTTGACGCTAATTTAGCATGAGTCGGTGCTACTGAATTCCTCATCTCTCTACTAGCATGGTCGCTATATTCGGTAACGTATGCAGCTTTGCTCCTGTCCTGCTGATATCCAGCAAGGATAGTGACAAAGTGAATACTCGATAAGCATACTAGCCGTGGCACCTGACAGCACTGCACATGCCAGAAGCAGTGGGCGGGGACCAGCAGAATGAATATGTCGCACCATTAGCATACAAGAGGCCGACCGTAGCCATGGAGCAAGCCCCCAGTAATAAGCGTGCGTGGGACTAAGCCAGAATACATACCGAGGCGTGGGCAAACCGACTGAGAAAGCTCAGCAAAGACGTCGAAATCGAAACAATGATAGTCGCTTTCACCCACAGCGCCGTTGCGCGTATCATCAGGCGACCAGCAGGATATACCGATAACTGTGCGACGTAAATATCGAATCATTTATCTGTACATACTAAGATCTGAAGTAACCGCTATGTTAGACCGCCAGCATTAAAAGATGGTACGTTGGTCGCTAAATATCCAATAATTATTTGTAGTGTGCGCGCTGTGCATGCTGCAATCCAGCATGCATCCGGGTTCTTACCTGCACATGCATATCGCTATATATTGTCCATAGTGGACGGTCGTCATGCTGCCCTTTCTTGGCGACTAAACGCTGACTACGGTACGTCATCACGGCCACTGACGTCATCCGAGCCGACCAACACCGTCACATCCGCCAACGGCCTCAAGCACTGCTCTCGAGGGCATGGCCAACGGACAGCCATCCGGGCGGGGCCTTAGCTGGCCGACAGAGGGACACGGACCCCGCTGCAGTCGGTAGCTACTTTTCTCGCAGAAAGGACACCGTGTGTTCTCACGAGTGGCGGAGCCTCTGGGCGTCAAGTGACGGCCTCAACCGGGGCGTCTTGGCAGGGAGATACGAGCCCGAACGCCGCCAACCGACAGGCGGACAGCATGGCGGTCGGCACCGCCGGTGTCACGTACGCGTCGGAGCTCAGCGCTCATCGAGGGAAGCACGACGTCTCTGCCCGTCGTGCTGTGGACTCCATCTTCCGCGCGGCTGACCGGAACGGGGACGGGAAACTGAACCAGGTGCGCCTTCGCGTGACCGTTGTTGGACTGACCGAGCACGGCAGGCGGCGTTAGGGTCGGCTTGTGCGCCACCATCAGACTTGCGCAGCGCAATTGGAACGCGAGCTCTCTAAAGTAGAAGCCGCGCACATCCAATCTGGCGACTCTTTCGCGCTGCACGCAATTGGGAAAATGGGCCGGAGAGGGGGTGCTGGTTTCGTGAGGCTGGCGCCATGTTGGAAACCCCGCAGACTGAGCTTCGGGACCTCATGCTGGCGTTGAACCCGGCTATGGAGATAAGCTTCGAGCAGGCGCAGCAGCTGGTGCAGCTGGTACGCAGCGCGACTGTCGATGGGCAGCATACAGGCTGCCTGCATGCGCGTGCCACGCAACCGGGCGAGCGGAGATGAATGCACATGTTCTGGGAAGACTGACGCACGCGGCGCAGCGGATGGGCTGCTGCTGCATGTTGTCACTGACCGATGGCCAGCACCTGCGCGGTCTTGCCACCTCCACCTATCCAAGGAGCACGCCATGTCCGTGCCCCTCACGCGTGAACACTGGCCCACAGGTGCTGCAGCGTTACTCTGCATTCGTGACATCGGACGATTGCCTCTCGTCTGCGGGTTTCCAGCAGAGCTACGAGGATGGCGCCGGTGACCCCATGCGGGATCTGCATATGCTGGGCCTGGCGCTGGCTGAGGTATGCCGTCACGCTGTCAGGAAAGCAGGGGCACAGGAAGCTACACCGCGGCGTGCGCAGCTGTAGCTGATTGCGGCGCGTGCGCGTGCAGGACGCCGATGCTGCCCGTTCGGTGGTGCCCCTGGAGGGGAGTGATTGCGAGGCTGTGCTGCAGGCTACAGTGCGGCCAGAACCAGCGCCAGAGATGCACAGGTGCGCCGCACACCTGACATTAACGCCCGCACTGCCAGGGCATCCACATCTCCTCACACCATCTCCGCTTGATTCCTTTGCAGAGAGAGCGAGGGCGGCGGGACACCTCTGACGGCCGCGGCGAAAGTGGCCAGCATTTACCCCCTGGAGCGGAAAGAACCCAGCCGGACGGCCGGTCCGAACGATGAGCCGCAGGTGCAGCCAAGCGATCACTGTGCCTCCCGCGTTCCAGTGGGCGATCTCTCATGCTTACATGCACATACCGCACAACATGCGAGAAAACTCCACAGTAGCGGCATCAGATCAGTATCACACCAGCATTTGCGGCGGCATCAGCATCTGAATTGGCACCCGAGCGGAGCTCCGCTGACAATCGTTGCTACTGCAGCGCGACGACATTCCTGGCCTGGTGGCGCTCATCGCCTACTGCAACATCGATGACACCTCGGTGCGTCCACTGCCACACGCGGCGGCCTACCGCACCCCCCGATGTTTCTGAGCGACCGCCCCAGGCGTGCCTATATCTCTGCCACTGTCCCGTTCCCCGCCCGCTGACAGCTCTTTCTCGCTGCACAGGCGGAGATCTCCCCGCTGGACCTCATCACCGCCTCGCTGGACATGCTGTGCCACCTCACCTGGGACAGCCACGAGAGCCGCGAGGAAGTGCGGCGGGCGGGCGGGCTGGATGTGCTGGCCCAGTACTTGTCCGTTCAGGTCCGGCCCCGCAGCGCGATCTGCAGCGTCACCCACCGCCCTGCGCCTCGCGGCACAGCATCCATCCCGCCCCCATGCCACGCGTGCCGGTCACCCGCCTCAACCGTGGATGAAATTAGACTGCCGGCTGTCATCAATTCACCAGGAAACACACACCACCCTATTCACACACTCAGAGTAACCCATACACATGCCAGCTAGGGGCGTCCCGGCTCTCCCCCACATGTCAGTGTAGACCCTAGACCCTCATGCTAAACCCTACTGTAGATACCACAGAGGCAGGTGCCAACGAAACCTCGAAGCGCCTCCATACATCAGGTAGCTTGACAGAGCCACTTGTTCGGCAGCACCCACCTATTCCGAATTGAGTATGATAGGGTCTGTGACATGACCTACAAAGTATTAGGCCACTGTAGTAGGGTTGGCGATGCACGACAGTCGCGACTCCCTGGAAAAATCGCGCGGCGCCGCTTGATATGTAGCGGTCACTGCTCACAGAAATCCGGCGGAATGCGCCCAGGACCTGCGCAACGAGGCCCTCCGCAACGCGTGCACCAAGGCGACCGTCCTGGTGACCAACCTGGCGATCGGGAGCCCCGCCAACCAAGCGGGCTTGCGGCAGGCGGGGGTGGTGCAGACGCTCGTGGACACGCTGAAGCGGCTTGTCCAGCACGGACACGCAGGTGGGTGCCCCCCCCCGGCGCCGAATAACCGCCGCCGACCGCTGCTCCCTCTCCCTCGTTGAATCTCGCCCGAGTGTCGGCAACTGTCTCGCTCTGCCTGAGTGCCCACGGGCCGCGTCTTGTGCAGGCCATCAGCTCACAGAAAGAATTGTGGTCGCGCTTTGGAGCCTCGCGTACAACCACCCATCCAACAAGGTACTAGCGATGCCGCAGCCCGCACGATGATGGCGCCTTGCCATGCTCTCCGTTGTTTGAAACTGCAAATGTCAACTGCATGACTGATGTGCATGTCTGTGTGCAGCTGTAATGCTTTGCGCCCATATGTATTCTTCGCTGAAATGTAGCACATATTATACCAAATGTTGACCCTTTCAGCGTATTTATCACCTTATTAAATTGACAAACACTTACTATTTATTTCGTG
The DNA here is from genome assembly GCA_006384855.1 of Tetraselmis striata. Classification (NCBI taxonomy): domain Eukaryota; kingdom Viridiplantae; phylum Chlorophyta; class Chlorodendrophyceae; order Chlorodendrales; family Chlorodendraceae; genus Tetraselmis; species Tetraselmis striata. The sequence continues at coordinate 9,570 of VCJN01001398.1, forward strand.
CTTTGCTCGGCACACGAGTTAAACTCAATAGACTTTTCTGGTCTGCCAGCATGCGGTGCCATCTAACGATGCAAGGACGCGTGTTTATTGCTTTGTTCGATGCCTGTTTGCAGCTTGCCATTGGCGAGGCGGGCGCCATTCCGGCGCTGGTCGCAATCCTGGATCCGCAGGAGAGCTCGCCTGCTGTGGCCAGCAAGGCCGGCCTCGCCGTGTGGTGCTTGGTGCGAGAGCTCGAGGAGAACCAGGTGCGCGCGCCTGTTGTAGATGCTCGCCTAAGTAGTCAGTGTAACAGTTGGAGCTGGAGGGGGCGCAAAAAACACCAACGCCACTACTACTACTATGAGAGTTATGGTAGCTGCTGTGCCCCACAACTCAATGGTTCGTCACACATAAAAGCTGCCATCCTACCGTACAACTTCGCATTGTTTTGCATATGCCAACTCCACACCCATACGCCTTGGCTATACCACCGTTGAAGCGTGGCACACGTCTCGTCTTCGTGCCGCGGTCGACGGCGCCGTCCGTCGCCACTTGCCTACAGCTATCCGTCGGTAGCATCCGCATGAGTGCGATGCGGTTTTTCGCCGCCCAGTGCGACATGTCGTGCGGTTTTTCTGACGGATGTCGTGTCGCGGTTGCTCCACAGAACGCCGTACGGGAAGCTGGCGGCATCACAGTATTGTGCCTTCTCATCCGCCGGTTTGTGAGCGACGACGGCCACTCGTCGACCGGCGGAGTGTCGATGGCCCACGGCGCCTACTCGTCGAGCAGCATCGTCAGCAGCTCCTTGGCCACCGTCGCGCTGTCCGTGCTGCAAACACTGACGAGCTCCAACCACGAGAACGGGCAAGCAGTCCGTTTGGCGGGCGGCATCCTGCCGATCGTCCAGCTTCTTCGCCGCGGTCCGCAGGTGGGATCTGGCCTCACGTACCCTGTCGGACGGGAAACACTGTCGAGACCATGATAATGTTCGGCACGATAACATAACATTTTTCAGTCGATACCACAGTATTGCTGCCGCGACAAGTCGAGTCGACTCCGACAAGTCGAGTCGGAACGCATCAATACTGTCGAGGTATCGAATCATTGCGTTTGAACATCGATGTTGAAAATATCATACCGTAGCATGCGGTCGGCTCTGTCATTCAGTGGTGAGCTCATGCCACTGGTTCCCTCCCATTCTGCATATATACTTATGCGTCTCACCTATATGGTACGATTTTATCGCAGAAGCTTTCAACGATGAAACAACGGCTCGGCGGCCAGCGCAGTAATAGGTTTAGACTATTTCACAGCAAACTGCAACGCATTCACGCGCAGAAGTTTAACGGTGTTGTGGCGCACTCGACATGGTGCTTTTTGATTCTGACAGCTTCTCACTGCGCCTTGTCCTCCATGCACGTGTGTATGGTAGGGCGACCTGACGTGGCTGGCAGCGGCGGTGCTGTGGACGGTGGCGCTGGACAATTCGGACAACCAGGACGCCATCCGCGAGGCTGGCGGCGTGACGTACCTGGTCACCCTTCTCCAGGTCCACTCCCACCTATGATACTTCCGAATCTGCCAATATTGAGGGTCGCATGACGTGGAATCCCGCTACATTATATGTAACTCGCTTCGAATCGAAAACATAATATGTCGATTTATCTGGCCAATCCTCCGTGGAGCTCACTGACAGGATGACGCGCTACGTGCTTCGTATTATTGCTCCGAGCAGAGTACGGCCTGCCAGTCGACCTGCCTCCACAACTGCCTTGGCGCCCTGAGGATGCTCGCAGTGGATAACGACATCAACTGCAACGCCATCCGACTCGCGGGCGGAGTTCGGACTTTGGTGCGGATGCTTCAGGACGCCAACGGCGAGCGCGGAGACGTCACGGTGATCCCTCGGCCCTCGTGTCGAACGTGCAATGGATATGCTGCGCCGCGATTGGATGGCCTGAATGCCCGCTATTCCTATGTGCAATTCTCGTCATTTTCTTGGTAGCTGTCGACTTTGGCCAACGATCTTGCCGATGTCGCCGTAACTTAGACTAAGCAGCGCTGCCGGGCCTCCGTACGTGCGCAGGCCCAGTGCCTCACAGCCGCCGCGCTGGCCGACCTGGCCGCTGGAAACGAGGCAAACCAGACGGCCATACTGCAGGAGGGTGGCGCGCATGTGCTGCTGAAGAAACTGTCGATGACTCGCCACCTCCGGCTGGTGAGCAGCGGCCTCGACACGCGTTCCTTTATCTCACGTGACGGCATGTGCCGATGAGTGTTGATTTCCTAAGCCTGCATTTGTTCCCACGGCGTTGTTACGGTTTAAGTTGGAGCCCCTGTGCGTCACTGACAACGTAAAACGTGTGCAGACGGATCACTTGACTGGGGCGCTGTTTGAGCTGTCGCATAACAACCCCTCGGCGGCGGCCGCCGTGGCGGAGCAGCGAGTGATTCCGCACCTGATAGAGCTTCTGAGCCAGGAGCACATGCCCAACCGCGTCAAGGAAAAGGTATGGCGGCGATCCGCTATCGATTTCGCCACCTTTGCTGTGCAACTTCAAGGTTATATAGGCGATTAATACCGATGCAGCTGGTGCACCCTTTGCGGAGTTTCCAGCAAATCACGGACGGCGTCGAACCGCATGTCGGATTGCAAAAAACTGACTAATTATAATTTCTTATATATATTGGACGAACCTTTGGCGTGGCAGCTTTTCTTCCGTGACCATTTTATTATTGGAATGACAAGAAGTAATAGTTTCAAACGTTTTCCCTACTGACTACTGCAAATACTGCTTCGCAGTTTTTGAAGTTGTAGATGCTCGCCTTAGTAGTCAGTGTAACAGTCGGAGCTTGAGGGGGCGCAAAAAACACCAACGCCATTATTACTACTATGACAGTTATGGTAGCTGCTGTGCCCCACAAGAGTAGTCTTGAAGTACAGGATGTTGTCACGCATACGAAGTTGTATTGAATTTCAGATTATAGGATAATGCTACGCTGACAGCATCATCCACTCAGCATAATTCTTTGTTTTTGCGCATGTTGCAGCTGGCAGGCATACTCTGCGGCCTAGCCAACGTAGGGCGCGCCTACCAAGATGACATCCGGCGCGCCGGCGGCATCCATGTGCTAAGCCATATCCTGATGACCGGCGATCCGCATGAGGCGGCCACACAGAACGCGGTGGCGGCGTTGTGCAACCTTGCGCACGGCAACGAGGTTCGCCCCTGCGCTGTCTCGCGCCGTCTGCGATTGGCTGCTGACACTGTGACAAACTCGCGTGATGCGAGAATGCGCGATGAGGGTGCAAGTGATCTAAGACTAGCTCGGAAAGCGGTAAGTGTGACACGAATTGTGCAATCGCGGTTCCACCCACCCGCGTCGTCCCGCAAGTCGTCGTTTATGCGCTCGGGTGCCGTAGCCTCCAGCAATACCGGGAATCTTTCAATCTTCGACGAGCGCTCCGCTAATGAGCCCCGATTTCCGACTCCGCTATCGACGACGGCTTGGCGGTGTTGTGCAAATGCACGAGCGGCAGTAGTAGTAGTGCCGAGACACCGCCGACAGGCAGATTATACTTGACCACAAAACTTTAGGAACCGTCTTGACGCGCTACCGCGTTGCAGTGTGCCGACATGAGTCAACCGCAGTAAATGCGACGCCATATTGCCGCATCATATGCCCATAAACGTGCTGTTAGCGCGAGTTGCCGGTAGGGCATAAATTACATCATATATGTTACTACAAACACCTTGTTCTAACAATGTTCGGAACACCTGTTGCGCCGTGATGTGCGCCAGCACCGCCGTGTGCGCTGCAAGCCATTGTTACTTTTGACACAAGCGACAGAGTGCGCCTGGCTGCCCCATAGAACCTGGGTATGCATGCGTTTTCACGGCTGAAGAATCTGTGCTTGTGATCTTGCAGCACAACCGAGACGCCATTCGCAACACTCGGTGCATACCGCAGCTGGTCCACTTTCTGGATGTGTCCGATGCGCTGGCGTGCAAGGAGAAGGCGGTGGGTGCGCTTTGCAATCTCGCGTACGTCAGCCCGCCCAACAAGGTGCGCCCTGCCCGCCTCGACATGTAAAAAGATAGGTGTGTAGATGCTCGCCGCAATAGCGATACACCTCCCACAAAAAGTGCAACCAGGTTGCATTCGACGAGAAGCGCCCCGATTTGCTCCCCAAGTTTGAGATTTGTGACCGTCAAACTGCTGTCGCTCGTTGTGATTCTATCGAGCAGGAGGAAATCGGCGCCACGGGTGCCATCCCAATCCTGGTGGGTATTCTGGAGCGAGCCATCGCGCGGGACCAAAACGCAGCATTCCATGGATTGGCGGAGCGGGTGGTCGGCGCGCTGTGCACGCTAGCCTACCACAACTCCCCCAACCAGGTGATCCCCGGGGACAATTTTACTCATCATCGGGTTGCATCGATAATTTGTGGAAATGTATAGAATAAAACGCCGCACGCGCCGATGACGATGCTAAAGGTCGACTATCGCGAAGTGACGACTTTTCGGTCCGGTTCGGGGCTGCTCGTCTCGGCTCGTTCCAGTAAACGTTGGGCTATCTCCGAGTGTTTGGCACCGAATGTTTTTTTTCTCGGGTCGTCGTCGCTTATACAATTGGCAACTGTTGGGTCTGCCAAATAGCTTTCTCCGTACTGCTCACCCTTCCCAATAGTCAATAATGCGGATGACTGTTACAGGTCTTCAATGATTCACAAACTTCACGCAATGCCCAGGCTGTGTTATACCGTGGTGTTGCGCAGCGAACTCGACACGAACCGACTCTTGCACCAGGTGGCACCGTTACACGTGGATATTACAAACACGCCAACCTTGCGGGCTCAGCAGCGATTCTACTAATTATTGCACTGCCCTGTCTATACATTTGCTGAACTACGTCAGTGCTGAATTTCGGCTGGCCGGCAGGCGATGATACGGCAGGCCGGAGGCGTCAAGGTGCTCAAGAAACTCCGGCACTTCAAGCTGGGCTCCAGGACGTTGGCGGCGCGCGCCAAGGTGGCTCTGGCCAACCTGTCGGAGGAGCATGGTCACCGCCGGCGCTCCAGTAGCGGCGGCTCGTCTTTCGATCTGCTAAACGACACCCGCCGGGGCTCAGAGGGCTCGGCTCCCATGTTTGCGAGCCCGCGGACTCTGATACTGAACAGCCCGCGGACGCTCATGTCTCCACGATCGGCTCTCCCGCCGACCAGCCCCCGCTATGCCAATCCGGGCGGCCCTTTTTCGGCCAACTGGACTCCAGCGTTCCCGCATCGCTCAAACGGAGTCGATGTGCGCCAAGGTAGGCCCCATCCAATATACAATAATACAGCTAAATCTTGCATCCTGTCAACGCCATCGTTGAATCGCATTTTCCTGTGACGCCGCTTCGTCGTTAGTAGTGATGGGCACTATGGAATCAGACACTGTCGAAGGAGCACCGGGAAATCGCCCTCATCTCGTCGGCCGGTGACTCACGAGTCAGTGGGAATTGGCTCCACAGGTACCGTCGATGCGGGCTCGCACGCGGCCCCCGGGGACACCAAGGGCCCGTCGACGCACTCGCCACGCAGCGAAGGCGCAATGGGCGGCCTGAAAGACAAGATATCGCGCACCTTCTCAAAGCTTAGCCCGCGGACTGGGAGCGCAAACAGCGCCGAGAGCACCCCCACGCTGCGGGAGGTCACGGAGGCCACGCAATTGTCGCCTCGATCAGCCGTCCGCGCATATTTCAATGTCTAAGGCTGGCGGGCTCGTGTCACAGGTAGTGAGTGACTCGAAAATGTAACAATCTGAATCGCGCTGCAGGTCGGGGCGCGCGGGCGCGGGTGGTGACATTCTCTCGGGTTGTGCTATCGACTAGGCGCTGCGCGCACTTTTTTTAACATGTCGGAACATATTGCAGGGCCAGCAGCACCCCTTCTGCCGCGACCCCCGTCTTCATTTGCGTGCAGTCTTGTCTCTCGTTCTCGTCACTCTGCAGGTCCGAAATATCATTGTTGCGGCTCCGACCCGTTGGACCTACCGTACCGAGTACTGATTTGATAGGACAATTTCGTTTGTCGGTTGTGGGAGTAGAGACAAGTCAGGGCGATACTTCCATTCGTGGCCAGAGTGTATTCGCGCTTGTGGGCCGGCTGCCTCTTGACCCAGTCGCAACATCTCTCAACACAGCTGCAGCTCAAGCCCAAGTCAACAAGCCAAGGGTAGCATGCCGAGAGTAGCGTCCACGCCCACATCCGGGCCGCCAGGATCACACAATTCGGGTCTCTACTAACTTTCAGACTGCCAACGGTCGGTGCTGGAGGCTTAGCTCGGCATCGGCGGCCGCAATGAAGCGACGGCTTTATGGGATTCGGAGCAGGGCAGATTTGGTCTCCTTTCGATGTGCGCGTCTGCCCCCAGAGGAACGGGGGATGACGCCCGGGAAAGGTGGCGTCCCGTGAACGTCCCAACAAGCG
>VCJN01001399.1:0-19452 GCA_006384855.1 Tetraselmis striata
AGGCTCATAGAGCGGTTCGGAATGGTGCGGAAGGGATGGCGCATGATGAGCACGATTGTTGTTCATCAGGATGCGTCGCCCTCGGGGCTCAGATGACGAAACCACATCAAATGTGTACGCTGATGCCCTTTACCCCGGTCGCAGTTGTTCTCAGGAGATGGGAGAGGAGGGGGAGGAGGGGAACAAGGAGGGTGGCAACTGCTCCTGTTTATGGGAGATGTTAGCTGGGTGTGATGCGGTGTGTCACCTGTCATCATGAGTGCTGAGTGTGTGTGTGTGTGTGTGTGTGTGTGTGTGACCTGAAATCACAATGTAATGGTGTGAGCAAGGGGGGTGAGGGGTCCTGTAGGAGGCGCTAATGATGAGCACGATTGTTGCCTTCCTCCGGATGCGGCGCCCCTCGGGGCGTCAGCTGACGAAACCACAATCAAATGTGTCACCGCTGAATTGCCTTTCCGTAGTGTGGCCGCCGTCCATGAAGAGGGATAGGGGACGAGAGGGGGGTGGGAGAAGGGGGGGGGGCGGGGGGGGGGGGGGAGGGATAGTCTCGGTGGCTGCACGACTGTTGACAGCACCTGCTCATTTTGGATCGGGAGCGCACATATTCATGACACCCCCGGACACCCACAGCATCCAACGCTGCCCTCTCTGCACCCGCTGTGCCTCCCTCCCTCCCGCCGGACCCACCCTCCCCTCCCTGACCGCCTCTCCTCCTCCCGGTATCTCCCATGCCCACTGCCCCCAGGCGCCAGCAGTGGGCCACGCTGTCGCGGCATCTACAGCGCCAGCCGTCCCCAGCCGGAAGCGCCCAATCCAGGCGCTGCGCAGCCAGAGTCCCACACTGCTGGCCCGGCAGCAGCAGCCGCCGTTCCAGCCGGTGATCCCAAAGCAGCTGCTCAGACGCCAGTCAGCCCGGCCGCGCAACCACAGGTACCCCCCCCCCCTCCCACCTCCCCTGGCAACTGGCCAAGCAGCCCACGTTCTACACCGTCTGCGCGCTCTGGGTGTAGGCATCGACTGAGGGCGAAAGTTAGAGGTCCGCTTGTGGGGGGAAAAAGGGGGGGGGGGGGGGGGGGTGAGGTGTCGTGTGGGAGGATGAAGCGGCGGGCTGAGGTCCACTAGGAGGCGCATGATGAGCACGATTGTTGCCTTCCTACGGATGCGGCGCCCCTCGGGGTGTCAGCTGACGAAACCACAATCAAATGTGTCACCGCTGATGCCTCTTTCCCCCCTCATAGCGACACAGTCCCTCCTGTCACACGCGTGCGACCATTGATCCACGCCACTAATCGCCCGGCCGCCGTCACTCCCGCCGCAGAGGGACGGTGTTTCAGAGCTGCAGTCCCCGGCAGCGACGGGCACCTCCGCAGCGGCATCGGCTCCGAAGGTCACAGCCGCCCCAACCGCGGCAGCAGCGGCCGCGGCGCCGCTGAAGGCTGCGCCCGGCGACGGCACGCAGTCCGAGGACGAATCCCTGCCTGACATAGACTCTGGCGAGGAGGAGGAGGACGACAGCGACGCGGGCGAGGGGAGTGACAGCTAGCCGTGCCTGTCTGTGGATGGGACGCAGCGGACTAGCCCGCAAGACATGTTGGAAGCCTTTATAACTGGAGAGTTGCGCTACGCACGGCCCCGTGATGCAGCCGCATTGAAAGGGGAAGCGCATCACGGCGGAGAGAGAGCTCTTTTGAGAACTGTGACGCTGTCTCACATTTCTGACAGAAAGCGCCTTCTTGGTCGTCTCGCGCCATGTGTCCTCCGCGTTTTGGGGGGGGGGGGGGGGGGGGGGGGTTACGGGCGGTGCCGGCGCCGCAATGATGAGACCACTAAGAACCAATATGAACCTGACTAGCCGGCAGAGGTCACGTGCTGACGAAACAGAGCGGACGCACAGCGGATGTCCTTGTTGTAGGTTGCTGCCAAGCCCAGCCTGAGGCTCATTTATAGCAAGGGTTCCTCTACGTGCGTCAGCACGCACGTGCTGAGACGGTGAGAGATGGTCAGAGAAGAGAGAGAGGGGGGGGGGGGGGGGGGGCGACGAGTGCGTTCCGGTGCGAGTGCGGACCTCGCGGCTTGGTCTCAAGATGCCTACCCGATGGTTGCCGGCTCACATGTCAACGCGCCTTGGCTGGTCCCCAGCCCTCCCCGCTCCGTCACAGGCGCCCAACAGACGAACATACCGACCCAAGAGTCATGCAGCGCTCTGAAGGTCAGGTCCCTAAACCTAAGAGCGAGTGGTGTCGTCCTCAACCCCCCCCCCCCCCCCCCCCCTCCCGCTGGCCTCTACCCCGCCCTCCCGGGCCTCCGGGTGGCATGGCAGGGGGTGCGGTTGTCGTGCGAGCGCTGTTCGCAGATTCATCCCGGCGCTTTCTGTTTATTGCTGCGTTTCGCTGTGTGTTTTGCCGCCTGATTGCGACCTGCGTGGGAGCGGTGCTCGACTTGCTTGATCCACTTGTGGCAGTCCGTGCAGCCGATGCACCGCGTGGCCGATATGCGGTCATTGTAGAAGGCCGGCCCGCACACCCGTCGCAACCGGCGACACCAGGCGAGCCTGGCATTGCATGGCCGCCTGGGGCCGCTCTGCTGGGGGAATAAGTAAAGGCCAGGCGGCGGTGCGCTGCATTAAACAGGATGGCCGGGCAGCGAAGTGGGCAGGGAGGGGCTCCGAGTGCAGCATGGCATGCTGCCGTGCCGCGGGCATGCGTCGCCGAGTGCGGCGCCATGTGCTTATCGCGGCGCGTGGCTCCAATCACCACGGGCGCAGCGCCCCGACGGCCGCCTCGGTGCTCAGGCAGCCGCCAGCAGCCCCGCCGCCGTCGCCGCCACCCCCGCCGAGTCCAGGGCCCCCGTCAGCAGCTCGCCCCGCTCCGCGAAGATGTACGCGTTCTGGAAGTGCTTCTCCTGCACCTGGATGGCCGCCCGGCACTTGGCGCAGTCGCCGCCCTCGCCGGGCTCTACGCCGCAGTAGAGGTGCTCCGCCCAGGCCTCGAAGCGAGTCTCGAACAGGCTGCGGTCGCCGCCGCGCCAGCCCTTCTTGTTCCACTTGCCCTGGGACCGCCGGCGGGACAAGCCGGCCGCATGGCGGGGGAGGGCGGAGGGCTCAGGCGCTGCTTCGGTCCAGCGATGTGCGGCATCACGTGGGGGGGCAGGCGAAGGATGCGGCGGGGGCGGGTTGTGGGGGCGGGGGGTCTGCCTCAACAAAGGATGGATTGCGGCTTCCAGGGGGGAAAGGGGGGTTCCTGGCACGGGATGCTGGTAGCTAGATAGGAGGGATGGCTCTGACTAGTGGAGGGCATGTCAGGGGGGCGGGAGGGCATGTCCCGGGAAGATGGCGATTGAGGGAGATATTGCGGGGGGGGGGGGGGGGGGGGGGGCTCACCTTGGCGCAGACGTCGGTGGCGGGGATGGCGTGGCTGCCGAGCGTCCCACACCCTCTCGTCGCGCACAAAGCTCCAGTTGGGCAGGCAGCAGGGCTTGAGCATGAGGCACGCGGCGGTGGGCTGCGTGTTGAAGATCTCCACCGCGCGGATGGACAGCGTGGAGCAGAGGTGGACGCCCAGCACGAGGACGGGGCAGCCGGCGGCGGAGCCGCGGAAGAGGTGCTTGTCGAGGTCGCGCAGGGAGGAGGCGGCCTTGAGGTTGCGCTTGCTGGTGCTCATCGGGATGGGCCAGCCGGGCAGGTAGACGTGCGCCCAGTTGATGTGGTGCGGCTGCGGCGCCTCCTCGTTGTTCATCGGCCACGCGCGGTCGCACAGGATGATGCGGCCCACCTTGTCGCGCGGCAGCAGCTCCGACAGCAGCATGCTGGTGTAGCCGACGCCGGAGCAGAGGTCCAGCACGGTGGCGGTGCGCCCCGGCGGCAGCCGCAGCCGCGCCGCGACCGCCAGCGCGCGCGCCACCACGGGCGCCGACTCGTTGAACTCCTTCACCAGGCGGCGGTTGCGCCACAGGCGCAGCCAGGCCTCGCGCGCGCCCGCCGCGCGGAAGCGCCCCCGCCAGCGCACCGCCGCCTCGGCCGCCGCCTCCAGCACGTCCGCGCACTCCGGGCCCGCGCGGTACGCCGTGCACTGCCGCAGCTCCTCCACCAGCCACTCGCCAAACTCCTCGTCGCTCTGCCCCCAGTCGCCCACCGGGCACGCCCCCTGCGCATGGCAGGTCGTGCAGACGGGGGCAGGGGGGGTTGAGTGGATGGAAGGAAAGGGATGCGGGGAGCCAATGGGCGCCGCATCCAATGCCTGCTAGAGTGGAACAGCACAACGACTAGCTATTTGTTGTGCCATCCGCAAAGCCGGGGGCTGAGGTGTGCGCTAGTTGCTACATACATATCTAGCACACTATTATATGATACCTATGCATACAGGGCTGGGGTGCTACTGAGCTGATGGTCGATTGCGTGGACGCAGCACACAAACAGTTTCGCCATCCCTCAAAGCAGTGCGGGTTTGCAACGCAAATGCCACCCCGCGCATTGGTCTGCGTGGCCGGAACAACACCTGCTCAAGGGCATCGTCCGCTTTCTGGGCTGGCGACAGGGTGAAACAGCCTCGCATGAGTCTATAGCCCTACAAGACCGGTGTATTAATATTCCCCCTGACATCCGTTATATTCGGAGAGGGACAGGGGGGGGGAGGGGGGGGAGGCGCAACAGACGCGCCACGCGAAGGTCGCCGAACATGCGCTGCAAGGGGCGTAATGTTACCAGTCCTGTCTCGGGGGGGGGGGGGGGGGGGGGGGGGGGGGCGGATGGATAAACAATAATCGCGGCGTCTTTCGGGGGCCATCGAAGTGGGCGGCGGCATGCGCCGAGAGGCCTGCCCCTTCTGGCCTCCCCCGTCTTGCCCCTCGGGGCCTCACCGTCTCCCAGTCGACTAGCGCCTCCTCCGGCTTCCGCTGCTCGGGCAGCTGCACCGGTTGCGACGCGTCCAACGAGGGCGTGGCCTCACCCTCGCCACTGACGTCGGGCTCGGGGTCGGCGCCGCCCTCGCCGCGGTCGCCGTCGTTCGCCATCGCGCGCGGCGACCTTACTTTCCCTTCCCTCCCCGACTGCCAACTCGCCCGCACTGCAAGCTGCTACTCCGCCAAAGGGCCGCGATTATTCGGTTAGATGCGCCCTTTTCGCCCGCGCCTGCTAATACTGGTGACGCTGTCGGGGCCACACCGCCGCCACTCAACACTGCTGCGCGCCGCCTTGGCTTGATGCGCCGCGCCGCAGCCGCCGACGACGCGCCACGAAATGGTCGTCCAGCGGCAGCCTCTCACGGCGCGCGTGGACACCAGTCTGACATGTAGCGACAACTACAGGTAACGAAGGAGGTACTATACCTATATATATATATATATATATATATATACTTTTCGTTCTTATCTAATGTATGTATACACATACATATCCACACATACATACGCATACACATTTATACATGTGTATTCACACACACATACACATATCTGTATACATACATATATGTGGTTATAGCGACTGTAGATTTGCTGCGGTGGAACGACACGATGTGCTGCTGCTCCTGGGCGTGACTTCTAGAACCTCATCAGTATGAACGCGCGAAATGTGTATGTCAAATGGGACCATTCACCGCACAGTACTAGCAGGTGAATACAGGCGACTTGGCGGTGGAGGCATGCAGTACGGCAATGGATACAGCCACGGCTAAGTGCACCCCAGTTATGCAAGAGAATGGCAATCTTACAAACACTAACATGGCACCCTTGGATGCAGAAGGTTACCAATGGGCGCCATCATCCTCCAAATGGGGGAATGACCACGCCCTCCTCTCTCATTAATATCTTAAATAAAGGAGATAATGGTTGCTGTGCCGAGACCGCCCATGCTCCTTCCTGCACTGTTGGCAGATGCCTGCGCTAGCCGGGCCTCAGGGCAGCAACCAGGAGGGCGAAGGGTAATTGAGCTAGCAGCATTTGTGTGTGTGTGTTTGTGCGCGCAGCTACGAATAGTGCTTTAGGCCATCACCATCAGGCCCGCCATTGCGCCGGCCAGGATGGTGAAGACGGCTGCGGATACACCGGTGGCAGCGGAGTCGTCCGATTCGGGGGTGGCGGTGGGAGTGGGCGCAGGAGCGGGCGCAGGGGTGGGTGCCATGGTCGGCGCAGGTGTTGGGGCGGGCGTGGGTGTCAGCTCTGCAACAATGCCCTCGGGGATCATCATCTTGTTGACGGTGTGGACCACACCTGCGCGGTGCGGGCAAGGCAGTTTGTCAGGGATGTGGCCCACCAACCCCATCACAGCACAGACGCATGCTCTGGCAAGCAGTTGTGCGCCCACAGATAAGTGCGTGCCTGGGTGCGGCGCACCATCAGGCGCCTGTACAACTTCCATCGAGATGAGACACCATAGGGCTGGCTTCCAATGCATTCATGCCAGGTCCCAAACAAGGTGCACCGCTACAGTCTCTACACTTGCGCTGCGGGCACCACACTGACGCAGCCGGTGGCAGGTCCTGGCGAACTAGCTGGTGGAAACCGGCACACTGCTTGCCCGCCATCCCACCACAAAGCAAAGCCCACTGCCTTATCGTCGGCCCATTGCCCAGTTGTTCACTCCACCCTATCCCAGTAGTCCGGCAGAACTCACCAGCCCAGTTGCCATCCCCTAACACTACAAAGGACAGCCGCATGCCGAAGCATGAGAGCCAGGTGAGGGCAGGCAGGCAAGGCTTACTGGTGTCGTACCGTTGGTGGCCATGACATCAGCCGTGATTATGTTGCCCGGCGTCAGCTTGGGCAGTGCATCCATGTTATTGTTGCTGACCTCGAACTCCAGGGACAGGCCGTCCTCCACCGTGGGCATGGTCATGTCCATGGTCAGCGCAGAGCTCAATGCCATGGTTGGAAGCGCGTGGTAGGCCAGGATCGCGGGCAGCTGATGAGCCGCCAGCAGGGCTGTTGCGTTGATTCCCAACTCGGCAAGCGTGCTGGTGGCACCGTCATTGACTGGGGCAAACACGGTGAACATGCCCGCGGAGTTGTTGAGGGTATCCACTAAGTCGGCAGCCTGAACCGCGGCCAGCAAGGTGGACAGCGCATCGCTGTCCTCCACCATCTCAGCAATTGTCATGGTGGGCGGCATCAGGACAGCATCGATGACGTGCACGATGCCGTTGGTGGCCATGATGTCGACTGCAGTCACCACCGCCATCGGGCTGCTTGCATGGGCGAGTGTAACCTCCCCCGCAGAGTCAATGGCAACGCCTAGCCTTTGCTTGGCGAGAGTGACCGGGAACATGTTGTTCTCGAGGCTGCTGGACAGCGCAATCTGGGGTAGGAAGAGGAAGGTAGAAGAGAGGGGGGAGGGGGGGGGGGGGGGTGTCAGCCTGACACGCCTAGTTCACATGCTTCGAACGCATACACAACGCATGCGACCGTGAATGGTATTAGATGATAATGAAGCATGGCGTAATAGCCAAGGACGGGGATCCTATGGCACAGCCACCAGGTCTGATGTCTGGCTTCCGCAATCACACCACTAAAGTTGCAGATACAGCCCTGGCCTTGATCTTCCTCCTCAAACCGCCACCAAACCTTTAGTCCCGGAGATGCACCAGTCGGCATAGGGACAAAGAGAGCGCCACTCACCCCGTCCAGCACGTGGTGCAGCAGGATGTCTGATGGGTCAGCAGGCAATTCCATGCCCTCAAAGGCGGAGTCCACCGGCGCAAAGACAGTGAACGGCCCCTCTCCAGAAAGAGTCTCGGCGAGACCCGCATTGGTGACAGCCGACATAAGTGTTGTGAGCCCGTTGGCAAACGCCAGCTCGGGGATGTTTCTGGTGGGGGGCGTCAGCACAGTGTTGACGAGGTGCACAATGCCATTGGTGGCCATCACATTGGCCGTGGTGACCATGGCTGCTGGTGAGTCGCCGTGGATGATGCTGACGCCAGCATCACTGACAGAGACACCAATGGGATATGCGTTGAGAGTGGGCACCATCATGCCGTTCTCAAGGCCGCCGGACAGGACTCTCTGCCCAGGGGGAGGGTAGGGGGGGCAATAATCAACCACTGCTTCAAGTAAGGATTAGGACATGACAGGTACTTAAAGAGGTAAGGCAATCACACATGGCAAAGTTTTAGTCAGCTCCTGGTTAGGTAATCCATGGACGGGGCTGCCAGCCACTCACCCCATTCAGCACGTGGTATTGCAGGATGTCTGATGGGTCGCCTGGCAATTCCACGCCCTCAAACGCGTCTTCCGTGGGCGCAAAGACAGTAAATGGTCCCTCTCCAGAAAGAGTCTCGGCAAGACCCGCATTGGTGACAGCCGACGCAAGTGTTGTGAGCCCGTTGGCAGACGCCAGCTCGGGGATGTTCATAGTGGGGGGCGTCAGCACAGTGTTGACGAGGTGCACAATGCCATTGGTGGCCATCACATTGGCCGTGGTGACCATGGCCGCTGGTGAGCCGCCGTGGATGATGCTGACGCCAGCATCACTGATAGAGACACCAATGGGATATGCGTTGAGAGTGGGCACCATCATGCCGTTCTCAAGGCCGCCGGACAGGACGCTCTGCAGTGACAAGGGGTGGATGGGGGGAGTTGGGGGGGGGGGGGGGGGCAAGAATCAGTCAGCACACAATTGCAAATACTGCATGCAGCACATGACATGTACTCGAAGAGGTAAGGTAATCACACATGGCAAAGGCTTGGTCAGCTCCTGCTTAGCTGGGTCAGGCAATCCATCGGCGGGGTTGCCAGCCCCTCACCCCGTCCAGCACGTGGTATTGCAGGATGTCTGATGGGTCGCCTGGCAATTCCACGCCCTCAAACGCGTCCTCCGTGGGCGCAAAGACAGTGAACGGCCCCTCTCCAGAAAGAGTCTCGGCAAGACCCGCATTGGTGACAGCCGACATAAGTGTTGTGAGCCCGTTGGCAGACGCCAGCTCGGGGATGTTCATAGTGGGGGGCGTCAGCACAGTGTTGACGAGGTGCACAATGCCATTGGTGGCCATCACATTGGCCGTGGTGACCATGGCTGCTGGTGAGCCGCCGTGGATGATGCTGACGCCAGCATCACTGATAGAGACACCAATGGGATATGCGTTGAGAGTGGGCACCATCATGCCGTTCTCAAGGCCGCCGGACAGGACGCTCTGCAGGGCGGCGCGGCAAGAGTCAGGTGCTGTATGAGATTCATGGACAGTGGAAAAGGAGGACGGACAATCACACATGGGGATTCTGCTTTGTCAAGCAAAGTTGACGTGAACAATACATGAGCAGGGTCCCATGTGGAGTTGCATGGGCGGGGCTGCCAGCCACTCACCCCATTCAGCACGTGGTACAGCAGGATCTCTGATGGGTCGCCTGGCAATTCCACGCCCTCAAAGGCGCCCTCCGTGGGCGCAAAGACAGTGAACGGCCCCTCTCCAGAAAGAGTCTCGGCAAGACCCGCATTGTTGACAGCCGACACAAGTGCTGTGAGCCCGATGGCAAACGCCAGCTCGGGGATATTCATCGAAGGAGGAAGCAACACTGCATCAATCAAGTGAATAACGCCATTGGTGGCCATCACATCCGCAAAGACGACGGTGGCCATTGCTGAGCCACCGTGGATTAGGTTGACGGTGCGAGGCTCTGACTGGCTGTCATCAATGGACACGCCAACTGAGTAGGCGTTGGGGTTGAGAGATTCGATAAGCATGCCGCTGTTCAGAGCGCCAGATAAAGAAATCTGTAGCAGGAAGGGCACGAGGTGAGAGGACTGGCAAGGGCAGCATGGAGACTGATGCAAGCGAGTGTGAATGGGTTGCGGGTTGCACGCAGGCTGCAAAGAGTACATGTTTCAGAGGTCGTAGGAACGGCGCGCACCCCGCTGGATACGTGATAGCGCATGATGTCCGACACTGATGCTGGCAGCTCCCCAGAAAGGCTTGCGAATGCGGTGTTGATAGGGGCAAACACCGTGAACGGCCCCTCGCCGCTGAGGGTCTGATTGAGGCCTAGTTGGACCAATTCCTGTTCCAGAGCCGAGAGAACAGGGATCTCATCCCTCATCAGCTCTGGGATGGTCTGCTGCGGGCGGATAAGCACGGTGTCAATGATGTGAATAACGCCGTTGGAGGCCACAATGTCGGCATCGATGACGGTGGCCTTAGTCTGCAAGCCGTGGATGAGCTTGATGTCGCCCGAATCCGCGACGACTAGGCCCAGCGGCAGTTCGGCAACGGTGTCGACCACCTGACTGTTCATGAGGTCTCCTGCCATGACCTGCAGCAAAGGACAAACTGCAATTTCAGGCCTGCGAGGTTGTCCAGGAAGTCCTCGACGGAGCGTAAAGCCCGCACGCGCTAGGGATACGCCCGCTGCGAGGCTCCCGTACTCGTACTAGCATCGTGGGCAACTGCTTGGGGCGCGGGACATGCCGACAACGCCGTGAGCGAGGATGACGCAGGCTGGAAGAGGTGAGGGAGCTACACTCCCGTGAATTTCCGATGATGGTGTGTGTGTGTGTGTGGGGGGGGGGGGGGGGGGTCTTGCTTTCCAGAATTTACTGAGAAGAAAGGGGTCGGCAACCCTGTGCAAAAAAAAACTCGCCACATGCCAAAAGGCATACAGGCAACTCTAGAGTCCAGGGCCACGGCGACCGGCACAGGGTGACCAGGTATACCGAGCATACGGCCACGTAACGCCGCAGGGGGGGGGGGGGGGGGGGGGGGGGGGGGGGGGGCACAGCAGACTCACCTGCGCGCCACCGATGGCGTGGTACTTCACGTCCTCAGCAAGGTCCTCGTTGCCGAGCAGCTGTTGTGCCGTTAGCCCCAGCGACGACAGTGCGGCCGCGAAGGCGCTGTTGGTGGGGGCGAACACAGTAAAGGGGCCAGGGCCAGAGAGTGTTTCTGTAAGACCTGCCGCCTCGATAGCGGCGACCAGCGTGCTAAGCTCCTCGTTTCCGGAGGCTATCTCGACGATGGTTCCCTGAGCGGAGCAGGTTGGAAGTTGCCCCAGCAGAAGGAGCACCACCGCGGCTGACGCGAGGTTGACACGGGCCATCGTGCCGGGAGCGGAACCAAGGAAACGACCAGTAAACCGCCTATCGGAGAGAAAGTGCATCAGCGGCAGATGATCTGAACCACGTGGACTGTGGTCTCGGTCTGTGACCGATGTCCGTCTTCCCAGTGATCGGGACGTAAAGCAGGTTGAGACGAATTGGGATGCGGCGGCTGAGCGGCTGAGCAGAGGCACCGTTACTAGAACTTTTTGGTTACAGGGGCACCGTTCGTATCCCAGGTATGCGCCGCGCGGGGGGTGCGCGCTGGAACTTGACGAACTACGACGAGATCTTCAGTCCGCTGCATGATCTTGCTTGGTAGCGCGCGCAGTGCGCGGAAGGCTGTGAAGGGTTAATTAATTAATGTATCCGTGGATCATATTAGATGGCATATGATTAAATTATGGCGGCTTCGCCGCTTCGAGGAGAATAAAGGAGGCTGCTGGACCCTTAACCTTAAAATATCCCTCACCCGTGATACCTGTAGGTCTATTACTACGGTTCATCGATTCGCATATGTACAGTATTCTTGGCTACCAACACAACAATATACTGCTGTTACTGCTTCCACCCCGCAGTCGCTGTAGAGGACCTTTCTGATTGCCTTATACTTTGGTGATTTCCGATATCGCCTTCTGCTGCTAGCTCACGTATCTCCATGGGAGGGAGATTTGGATACACTAGGCCCGCATCCTGTGCCGAAGTAGAGGGTTTTGGCCAAAACCTGTCTAATCCGGCATGATAGGAAGCCCTGGGGTAGGGCTTCAAGGCACAACAACTCCGGCTGGATTCTGGAGATAAACACAACACTAGCACCAGTAGTACTGGCGGTACCCGTAGTTCGCACAAGTACATGTAGATTGCGTGTACATGCTGATGTATTTCGTACAGGTCGAGTACAGTACTGCACACTCTTTTCTACTATAGGGTTACAGCACAGCGATACAGTACCGTGGCGGGGTGCCACCACGTGCAGCGTAGTAGGGGACGGGTGCATCGGTGACGCCCCCCTTTCCTACTACGTGTTCCCTGGCTACAAGTAAGGATTGCCGAAGCCTCGGAAACTGTTCTGAGCCCGCCCCGTATATATGGGGGACTCTATCTGCCCCGGCCGCGCGGCGTGCCCGCGCCGCTGCCCCGGCCGCTCGGCGTGCCCAGGCCGCTGCCCCCGGCCCATTGATTTCTTATTTGCGGTCCACAATGCTATTTCCAGATTGTTGACTAGAAAAGGTGGGTGTTGTTGTCATTTGTTTTTTGGGGGGAGTGGGGTCATGTTCATATCATGTATAACCGCGCCCTCTACCTCTGCCTCGTCCCCGTTGGGCCTCTTTCACGGCCTTTTCGAGGGCCTCTTTCACGGCCTCTCCCACGCCCGTGACTGCGAACGCCATCGTGGGTTGGCGTTGAAGGGAAGGGTACGTAGCATGGCGGACTGAGTCGGTCCGCTGGCATTCTCCGATCGCCTAGATCTTCGGAGAGCTTCCGCAATCTATATGTCTCGCCGATCAGTGGTGGACCTTAATAACGCCGCCAAAACTATAGGAACGAGTGCCGCCAATGCCGTACCTTGAAAAAGCCTTGCAATCGCAGATTGACATTCTATCTTTCGCAGATTGGCATTCCGGAGGCGACCCGGTGAAGGGAGTAGCACCCCCATGCGAAGGGAGCGCAAGGACATTTGAAATCCGGGGAGCAAATCTCCGACCTAACTTCGGTGGGAGATTATGTTGTCACTACGGCTTGTTTGTAACTCGAAAACTCCGTGCCGTTGTTATACAAGTTGGCATTGGGGTAGAGGCCGTACCGAGTCGGGTGTAGGTGACTAGGTGCGGGTACATGTACCTCGTCGTCACACGCGAACTCTAACACGCGCCTTCCACGCGAGCTCGCGACGGTCTTTGTCGAACGGCAACCTCGTCGAAAGTATCACACGTCGGGCAGCAACTATACGGATTCCCTTGCATCCTCCCGCTTGGGGACGAACGTGAAGGCCTCGCCAAGGCACGTCTAAGTACACCGGAAGCGCTTCTGCCGTGCATATTTGCCGGGTGTAGTGGGTGTGGGTGAGGGTGTAGGTGCCTCATCACTCGTCGTGGGCGGACTCAAAAATGCGCTTCCCACACGAGCTCGTGTCGGCCTCCATTCCCACGCCCCCACGGCGGTATGTCTTGTTTTTCGCTGAGTAGGGGCAGGTGTAGGGTTATTTGGTTGCTTCGTCGTCTAAGAAGGACTCCAACACGCGCTTGCCACGGGAGCTTATGCCACCCTTATTATTCGCGCTTGGGTTCACGAAAACAATGCGCGAATCAGAAACGCAGTTATCTGACCACATACAGGCAACATTTTCTTACTTTCCTCTGGACGAGGTTGAGGTGCTAATGTCTGAACATGCGGGGAACCCGCTACTGCCACTGCGCCTCGCACGGTTTTTCGCTTCTGTTCGGCGACTCAACCTCGCTCGGGGTAGAAGATAGGTGGCGCACTCGTCCAATCGCTTGAGCACGCCCTTAAACACCCCGGCCCCAAGCACGACGGTATGTCTCGTCTCATTCATGTTTCCGTCGCCGCACGCCAAAGGTAGCGTGCCAAGCGGCCATTCAACTGCCATGCTGAGGGGCGAGAAGGTAAGTAGCATGGATTTATGGAAACGAGGCTTAATCTACGCCAGGGCGGGACGGGGTGGCCCTCCAGCCACCACCCGTTTGCGGTGGGCGGTTGAGAGAGGCGTCGGAAATAGTACGTCGCATTGTTCATGACCGCGGCGATTATCGCGACGAAATTCGCGAAAGTGGCGGCCATGTACTAGAGTGTGTTGAAATTTCACTCGGTATGGCAAACATTTTAGCGTTGTTTTGACTCTCATTGAATGGGTCTTTTCCCATTAACATATTTGGACCAATTTGACTGGATATTGCGACTTTTCCCTTATTGAAAGTCTGTAGTGGCAAAGTGTACGTAGTTTGGGTATGTTAGGTTGCGTGACGAACATAACTTTTTTTGCCCCGCCGGCAGCGCAATTTCACCAAATAATTGCCGTAGACCCGACTCGCACTACGTTATCATTCAGACTGACCGTGAATAACGATTCATTTTAGCTCTAACTTGGTCGTTGAGCTCTACTGCATATTGCATTATTTGTGGTATCAGCCCAGTACGTTGTCATACCGTCCACCAATATAAAAGTAAGACGCGGACATGGCCATTGACAAGCAGAGGGCTAGATCATATATAAGAGATCCTTCATCTTTGACATGTATATTGCGATATGGGTTGCGATTGCTGCGTCACTTCGATGTATCCATCGGGCCATGCGTGCCTAGCGGGGAAGGAGGAGCGGGATTGATTAACACCACCAACTTTAACAATGATCGATGAATAACACCGCCGCTGCCACAGTGCGCGCCAATGGAGGACGCTGCGGCGACGAACTTACTACCGATTAGGGTTGTACTTCATGCAGATGACGAAGCACGATGAGGCGCTCGCGTACGACTTCAATGAGTTTTTGCGCATGTGTAGCGCCGCTGGCGACAAGGTGACTCGCCGCCGGCGCCATCGCCCCGCCTTGCAACCCTCATGAACGATCGACTTGCCGGCTTGCCGATGCCCCGAGCTAGCCCGCCTCGTCGGCGCGTCAAGAATCCTGGCTCGCTCTTCCACGTACCTCTACACTTGTCGTCTCCCCAACGCTCAGCGAGCCTACCGCGACAGTCTCCTATGCGAGGGCGGTGGGAGGCTCAGCCGGAGAATTGGTATTGGTAATGGGAATAATTGGGTTTATTCCCCGTTTCGAATTCCTAAGGTTCGTATTTTAACCTGCACGAATATTAAGTTTGGGGGGTTGTTGCTCATTTTGGCTTGATTCTTCATCTTTACATTATTTAAAAAATATGAGCTGCGGGAGGCTTTTTGACCAGTGGGAAACCGCCATGGTCAAAAATCCAGAAGGGGGATTTGATGCCCTTGCACAAAAAACTTGAAAGTGCTACATCACCCCAGACAACGTGTGAGCGCATGTAATGGTCATATTGAGAATTATAGACGTTTGAATTGCACGGGGCTAAGTACGACGGGTGTTACCCGACGTTACAATTCCGCCATACACGGCTAGTACGCTACTGCCGTGTGCCCACGTCCATCCCTCACTCCGATATAACGCCCCGCGACGCGGCGGTGTCTCCACCTTCTGCCTTTGCGCCAGCTTCCAGCTAGCGCTACGGCATCGAGACTCTCGCAGTCTCGTAAGGTGCTGACACACGATCTCACAACGACGTTCGACGCCAGCCGCTCGCCGCGACTGCAATAACGACAGCATGCCGTACTATGGACAACACACGGTTGCCTGACGGCCTGTACGATTCGGAGGGGTGCGGTGGAGGCAACGCCGCGAGTTCGACGACTGGCACACTGACACGACTGACAGTCGAGTTTGACGACTGACACCGCTAGCCTCACTGCGCTGGTGCATCGGATGCTGCTGCGACTTGACGAGCTAGACTCCCGCACCTCTTCCATTCAACAACCACCTCCGCAGAAACCTATTCACGCGACGCCAGCCGACGGCCTCGAGGATGACGACGAGGAGGACGACCCTCCCCCCGGTTTCCCTGCAAAATCTCCAGGCCACGCGGCGTTCATCGACCCGCGCGACTGGATCGACTACCTGCCGCGGGCACACGCCGAGTCTATGCCCCATGTAGGACTCACCAACCCCGGGCTGTGGAACCCACGCAACGACGAGTGGGACCGCTACCTCACCGACGAGAAGCACGCGACGCGCGACGAGTATCGCCACCTGCTGTGCTATGGAGTATTTACCGCCGCCGCGCACGCCGCGCACGCGGCGCTCACGGACGTTGTGGCAACGCTTCGCGCGAAAAACGCCACCGCTCGCAACACCGCGGACGCCAACGACCTAATGGACTCCGCGATTATATATTCGCACGATCGCGACGTGCGGGCAGGATGCTGAAGACCGGCTCACCTACCTCCGGCGTTTCAAGTGCAAGAAGGCGCTTACCGGCGAGGAGCGAGTCGCCGAGCGCCTCGTCTACTCCCGCTTCTTCGACACCACCGCCGCCGAGCGCTCCAGCAATGGCGTCGACGGCCTCCTCAACGCCCTGGACGACAAAAGATCGAGGTCAGCCTCCACCAGGCGGCCAAGGCGCAGGCCGCCGCGCAGTTCAAGGGAAGCGGCAACCGAGGGAGCGGAGGCGGCAGCGGCAACATCCGCATCAAGGAGCAAGAGCGCGCAGAACACGCAGACCGCGCCACAAAGGAGAGGGCGGACAAAAACAAGGACAAAGACAAGATCAAGGGCAAGCCTCAGCCCGTCAACCCTGCGAGGAAGACTACTACCATACCCCGCAGACCGAGGAGCAGAACTGACGGTGTGCCCCGCCGTTCCGAGTCATGCCACCCAAGTTCAAGCTACATGCGACACCGCGTGCGGCGGCAATGGCAGCAATGGCAAGACATCGGGGCGATCGATCAAGTCCTACGGTGGATCCAGGAGGGCGTCCGGATCCCCTTCAAGCACAACTGCCCCCCATCCAACTTCTACAACGGCATCTGCATGGAGGACGCTACCCTAGCGCAGCTCACCTTCCTCGAGGGCGAGCTTGCCCGCTTCGTGGAGTCCGGCGCGTGGGAGTTTGGCACCTGCCGCAAGTGGGTGTCGAGACTCTTTTTAGTACCCAAGCCCGGCGTCAACTATTGGCGCTGCATCATCGACCTCCGCGTGCTCAACTCTTACTGTGTGCGCAAGCTGCTCAAGATGGAGACCCTACCGGGAGTGCGCCACCTAAATAACCAAAAAGGGAGACTACATGTTCTCCTTCGACCTCCAAGACGGCTTCTATGCTCTAGGCATCGCGGAGGCGGACCGAGACTATTTCGCCGTGGACGTCCGAGGTCAACTCTACATGCTCGCGGGTCTGGCAATGGGCTGGAGCCTCTCGCCCTATTGCTTCGTCACGCTCACCCAAGCATTCATCACCCACCTGCGGAAACCCGAGTCCGAGCCCCCCTCATCGTCTACGCAGCCCACACGGAGCAAGCGCTACCTCCGGCGTACCAGGTGGAGGGGGGCGCGCATCCTACCTAACGTGGACGACTTCCTCCTCTTCTCCGCATCGATGGAGCAGGCGCTCCACCTCCGTCAACGGCTCGCCAGCCTCCTCGACGCCTTGGGGCTGCAGCGGAACCCCACAAAGGGCTTTTGGGAGCCCTGCCAGTTCAGCAGGCACCTCGTGGTGGACATCGACTTAGCGTCCGGCATGTTCTACGCACCTGCAGACAAGCTGAACCGGCTCTCCCGGCAGGCCACCCGGCTCATCGGCCGCGCCACGCGGAACGCCAGGTGGCTCCCAGTGCGCGAGCTGCTGTCACCGGCATGGCAGGCGCAGTGCCTCTTTCTGGCGATCCCGGCCACAAGATTCTTCCCTACGGGAGCTCCGGTCCGTGGTCGGCGACCGGTGGGGCGGGCGCGTCCGGATGACGCCACTGCTCCGGCGCGACCTACAGTGGTGGACATCGGTGCCCAGTCAGTCCAACGGCAAGCCCATGCACCGCCCGGTGGAGACAACTTATCTGTACACCGACAACTCAGGCTACGGGTGGGGGCGGGGCGTTGACCGGCAGGCTGGAGGCGTGGGGATTCTTGAGCTCGGCGGAGGAGCGCCAGCACATCACCTGGAAGGAGCTCAAAGCGGTCCGACTTGCCGTGGAAAGCTTCCTCCCCCCACCTCGCCACGCGCAACGTCCTACAACATCGTACAACAACCAAGCGGTATGTCACGTTTTGTCGGGCCTAACCTCACGCTCTCCCGAGATATGATGGCCGAGCTGCGACGACTCTGGTGCTTGCTGGACTCGCACGGCATCCACCTGCGCGCGCGGTACATTCGCTCGGCAACGAATATATGGGCGGACCGTCTAAGCCGGCACCTCGACAGCGACGACCGGCAACTCGACCCCCTCCTGATCGCGGAACTGGAGAGCCGGTTCGGCCCTCATTATTCCATCGACTGGTTCGCGTCCGCCCTCAACACCCTGCTCACCCGCTACAACGCGGCGTGTTGGACCCTACGTGCGAAGCGGTGGACTCGTTGCACTTGCCGGATGCGGGCTGGCGCCGCGAAAACAACAGATGCAACACACCCTGGCCCATGCTACCCGACCTCGTGCAGAAGCTGCAACAGAGTGGCGCAGCTGCGACCGTCGTCGCCCCGCGATGGGAGGGCAAGGCGTGGCACCAGGCACTCACCGAGATGGCAGTGGAGGAGCTCACGGTGGCGCCGCGCGCCGGTTTGTTCCGGCCGGGACGGCGGGACGGGCGAGGTATGATTGGCAACTTCTTCGAGGACCACGGCCGGGAGCCGATGGCACAGGGCGATATGGTGAGCAGGGTCCGCAAGGGCCTTGCGGCGTCGCAGGTGACGCTAAGCCTCGAGCTGATGTGGGGCCGATGGCCCGCGCGTGTGGTGCTGAAAGCCGTGACCCTGGCAAAAGCCCTACGGCGAGAGCTGGGACCTACCTGGAGCACGGACCCAAGTACCGTGGTGCGCGTGGAGCTGTTCCGCGCCAGCCTGGCAGTCGTCGTGCTTTGTCTGTTTTTCTGCCGCGGAGGAGCGGGGATGGAGTGTCGTACGGGCGACCTCACGGTCGGCCCGGACGGTGGAATCATCCTTCTATACCATCGTGACCGGAAAGGCCAGCGTGGCGCGGATGCAAGCAAGAAGTTGTTGGTGTCAGCTGCCAGCGTCAGCGCATGCCGACATCGCGGAGCTGCTGCACTACTTTGATGCCGCCCGTCAGGTGTTCGCCGGCGGCCGCGTGCTAGCGGCCGCGATGGGCCATCCGCCAGCGCGAGGGGCATGCCAAATGGACAGCGGACACCCTCACTAGCTGGCTGCAACTGGTGCTGACAGCAGTGCACGAGGCCCCCCCCCCCCCCCCCCCCCCCCCCCCCCCCCCCCCGCGGGGTTCGCGTGGACGTCCCACTCCCTCCGCAAGGGGGCCACAACAGCCGCGTACGTGATCGGCGTGCGGATGCAGAAGATCAAGTACTTCGGCGGCTGGGCGATGGAGTCCAGTGTGGTGCTCGACTACAGCATCGACCCAACAGTGCTGCCGTGTCCGGCAGCAGCATGGCAACCTCTTTGGCTGGATGACCCCCTGGGGCGGTCAACCAGCCAGGCTGCCACGCCAAATGGCGACATGATGGCAAAACTGCGAGCCCCTTGCTTTGCTAATGGCCATATTGAGAATTATAGAGGTTTGAATTGCACGGGGCTAAGTACGACGGGTGTTACCCGACGTTACAATTCCGCCATACGCGGCTAGTACGCTACTACCGTGTGCCCACGTTCATCCCTCACCCCGATATGACGCCCCGCGACGCGGCGGTGTCTCCACCTTCTGCCTTTGCGCTA
>VCJN01001400.1:0-32014 GCA_006384855.1 Tetraselmis striata
CCCCCCGGGCGCGGGCTTTCCGTAAGGATTAAACGCTGCCTGCTGAACGGCCGTCGGGTAGCAAGAAACGCCATCTCCATACCACCGCCAGTAGTCGCTAATCCTTAATCCTAATACTTGCAAGGCGGGTTTCGCTGTTGCGCCAGCAGTCTGCCTGTCGACGTCCTGTCCCGCCGGCCCACAGGCAGCGGCGGGGCCGGGATGAAAAAAACGTGTGTAATATACTAACTTGTTTAATACAGACATATAATACAGATACAATACGTAGTTCATACATCAGTACTACAGGTTTACTGTGCGGTACGGGTACTACAAGCGCCACTATGCGACTAGCGCGCAGCCGGCTACCCAGAGGTGGTATTTTCCCGGCGGGAATACCTATTTGCGGTGTCGGGAATTCCCGTTTTCCCACTCGGAGGCCTTGCTCGCAAGATTTCCTTGGGGTCCTAAGCTTGGTGGCCGCTCGAGAGCGCGCTCGCTGCCTCGGACCATCAGACGGCCCAGATTCGTTTGCCATCCCGTTGCTAAAGCTGCACAGCACGTCCGAAGATCACCCTTACACACACGTGCACGCGTGGCCCGGACTCTGAATCGTGTGCGCATCACTCATCCATCCCGCCTAATGCGGGTTGCGGGCCGCTTTTAAGCGGCTTGCTGTGTTGATTTTCTAATTCTGGGGAACTGCCTTTTTTATAATTCACACCATCCCGCCCGACCTCATGCTTCCTTCGTGGTCAATCCGTTCAGGCACTTCGGAACTTTGTCGCCAGCCAACCTGTTGAGTTCCGCCGTCACCTGTCGCGCACACGGCGGGGGCTGTTGCAGCGGGTCTCGGCTTGCGTGCATGGTACCTTGAGCGGCATTCTCTTTGCCGGTGTGCAGATTGCCAAGTCTGATGAGTGGGCTCGTGCCCATTCTGCGTCCTCTCATGTTACTGCTTCCACCTCGCAGTCGCTGTAGAGGACCTTTCTGATTGTCCCTTTTTGTGGTGATTTTCTGATATCGCCTTCTGCTCCTAGCTCATGTAAATAATAATACCAATGGGACAATGTGTTCACGATCTGGGTATCGTTGTTCGCCGGGAGGTGGATGACTTGCTCTCGCATGCGGCGGTGTCTCACGGCAACACCGTACGCCTTAGGGATGAACTCAAGGACATGGTGCCGACGACACGGAGCTCTCCCTCCCGGCGTTTATCGTCCTGACCGGGAGCTATGATCCCCGGAGTTTGAAGCCCACGCTGTTGCTAGAGTTCAAGACTATGCGGTACGGGGTCAAGTACATTGCGGTGCCCTGGGCCACGGCTGTGGATGGGTTTGAGACTTTGAGCGCTCCATGTTGGGCGCGACATACAGCGGGGGTTGGCAGTGCGGTATGCAGCAAAACACCACACGGAGCCGAGACAAAAGCGCCCACTTCGAGGCATCATGGACATGTCGAGGTACACGGCGGGCATAGCATTGTCTTCGGCACAGTGGGTGAGGTGAGCAAGGGGGTGCGCCGCACTGTGCGCGCGGTGTCGCATACCTCGCCGCGGATCGTTGCGCCCTCTCATTACATCAAGGGACACTCGTTGTGCCACCCGGGCTCACCATGAGGCCTTACTCGCAAGAGATTTCCTCGGGGTCCTGAGCTTGGTGGCGGCTCGAACGTGCTCGCTCGCTGCCTCATCAGATAGCGCATATACGTCCGCTATCCCGTTGCCGAAGCTGCACATTACGTCCGTAGATCACCCTCGCACACACGTGCACGCGTGGCCCGGACTTAATACCGCCGTGAGAGCATCGCTCATCCATCCCGCCTCGTGCGGGATGCGGGCCGGCTTGCGCTGTGTTGATTTTTAGTACTGTTTTTAGCGGTGAATCTGTTGGAATTCACATCATTGTATTTATCCTATATTTACCTCGAGTCCCCCCGACCTCCGGCTTTATGATGTGGCGTGGCCGGTGGGGGTTCAGCACCGCGGAGCGTCCTCCGGCCCCTCCAGGCCCTTCTGCTAGGGCATCTGCCGTGGGCGGGTCGCGGTTCCGGCGGGGGCGGTAGTGGTGGTGGGCGCGCGGCACTTCGATGGTACGGGTGCAGTCGTCTACGCCCGGCGGGGGCGTTGAATGGCGGTTTCGGTGTTGCGATGGCGGCTGCGGACGCACCTACCAGCGACCCGCGCGCCCCTAATTTGCACGCACGTGAACCACGGGATCGATCCAGTGCGACGACCCGGCGGTAGTTGCCTTGCACCTCGCCTACGCTGCGACTTTCGGCCCCGTTGTGTAGGTGCGGTGCGCCCCACGAGCCGACTGCCCGCGCTTGGGCCACCGTGTTCCATGGCGCACTAGCGGCGGCCCGTGCCGCCACTTGCGAGTTCTGCAGACCCCCCTCCCACGGCATTGCCCCCCGCGGTGTGGCTCTCCCGGCGTCGGCACCTGGCGTGCGGGCGCTGCAGCGCGAGCACGCGCCGGCTGCTGCCTCGGCCGCCCATGATGCCGCCCTCGAGGCCACCGCTCGGTGTTGTGCTACCCGCGACGTCTACCGCATGATGCCCCGTACGCCGCTGCGGGGTACGGCTGTCGGCGTCTGTCCCGCGGCCCGGCATGTGCTCTTCCCTCTGCTAGACCGTACGTTGGCCTATGCTCACCGCTTCCCTCCTACTGACGACCGATCGTACGGGGCTGAAGGCAATGTTTGTGTACTTGCGGGGCTACTACTGCGACCCTACCCATCCAGCAGCCCCGTAGTTGTGGGGAAATTGGCGGAGCGGCGAGTGCGGCTGTGGGAGGCGGGAGATCGATGTTGTGCGCGCCGGCTTCTCGGTGTGCGGGATGCAGCGATTGTGGCGCGAGTCGCGGGATGGCCGCGAGTTACACAAGTATCATATGGAGGCGGGGGAGCTGCCGGCGGGCAGGAAGCGCCAGGGGTCTGCGAGTGCGCGGGCGGCTTTTGCAGAGGCTGCGGAGGGGGGCGCCGATGCTACGGCGGATGGGGTGCCGCCCGGCGGTGGTAGATGCTCACCGCCGGGCGGCGAAACTCGCCGTTGTGTAGGAGCTGCGCCGCGCTCGCCATGCGCTGGACACCGCCGACCTCGGTATGGTGTCCGACGCCGCTGCGGCGCGCCCTTAATTTCCTAGAAGCCCTCCATCCGCCTCATGCTCCCACCGACCCGGAGTACTCCCCTCCCGAGGAGTCGCCGGACCTGCGGAGGGCGCCGCCGTTGTGGGGTGGCAATACGGATGAGGTTCGGCGGTGGGGTGAAGACCAGCGGCGGGATCTGCACCGTGCTCCCCGCCTTTCCGCAGGGCACGTGGGCCGGTGGCGTTGGGAGCATATCAGAGACCTAGACGTACCTTCATGGCGCATGTGGGTGAACCGTTGCCTGGCGGGGCGGGGCCACTCGCGCACCGCGGCTTTCTTGGCGAGTGGCACCGTCTTTGCGCTCCACAAGGACGACCCCGCCGCGCGCGCGGAGTGGGCGAAGACCGGCGAGCCGCTGCGAGTACGCCCGCTTGGCGTCGGCTCCGTGCTGGTGCACCTGGCCTCCGCCCACGCTCTCGTGCATGTGGGTGCGGATGTGCTGGAGGCCATGGGCCCGGTACTACGCAGCTTGCAGTCGGGAGTTGGCTGTGAGACGGCGTATATATATGAGCATCTGGGTGGCACTGCAGCTTTTCGACGGGTGTGGTACTGGCGGGAAAGGGCTGCTACTCATGGATATTCGGAATGCCTTCAGTGAGCGAGGTATCCCGGGGTACGATACTTTACGGCTTGCTTCAGCACCCGCGATCCCTTTTTTCCGGATGTTGTATGATCGCCCTAGCGACCTGTACTACTGCGCGATGGATATTCCCGGTACTCGGCGCGCCACCCTACAGTCTCGTACTACGGGTGTGCGCCAAGGTGATGTATTGGCCCCGCTATATTTCTGCCTCGCTATCGCGGGCCCGGTGCAAGCGGTTGTGGACCATACCGCCGCTGATACTTTCTGCCAGAGTTTCGCGGATGTTTGTGGCGCGCCTACTGCCGCGGCTCACGTTCCGCGTGTTTTTGACGAGAATTGTACGGAGCTTTTCAAAGTCGGATTGGTGGTACAGGACAGTAAGACGTGGTACGTTCGTCATCCCGGTGACACCGAGGCCGAGTTGCGGGCAGTGCGGGCGAAGCTGACCCCGGGAGGGTTTCGTACCCCGGCCGATGATCCTGTCCATAATGGCGCCGTGTACATGGGTGCTCCTATTAGCCATTACCACGGGCGGATGACTAGTGCGTTGGGGCGGCGGCGGGCGGCCCACGCCGCATTGTTGGAGCGCATCGCCTCCTTTGGCACGTCGGGATACGGCTGCCACCATGGGGCCATGCGGCTGCTGGTCGTATGCGCGGCCCGGCAGACCGGCTTTCTCATCCGCATGCAATGATGCCGCCGTCGGAGCTGGACCCTTTCTTGGAGACCGTGGACGCCGCCAACAATTCGGCTTCATTTTCGTTGCTTGGTATGGACGCTTGCGACCAGTCTACACCGCACATGGAGGCAGCGATGGTTCAGGTGAGTATGCCCGCGGATTTTGGCGGTTTGAGTATGGCCTTGCTGCAGTCTCAGACCCTCGCGGCGTTTTATTCCGCGCAATCGGTTGTCCTGCCGAAGCCGACACGGGAGTACGGGCCCGCCCTCGGCCCCTTGTACGAGGCGGTTCACGCCGAGGTGTCGTCTGTGGCTACGAGTGGGCGCGAGTGGCTACGAGTGGGCTACGAGTGGCTACGAGTTTGTTATGGGCGCGCGAAAGCGCCGCGTATACGAGAATGTACGGGGCCTCACCACGTTACCGCAAGAAGATGTGCAGCGCGCACGCGCCGCGTACGGGCGCACGAGATCTTCGAGTTATTATACTTACGGTCGGTAAAAATGCTACGACCACCGCGGCACCGGATCCATGAGCTGGTACTACGGCCCGTACGGGTGCGGGCACTAGCTGAGAGATGCGCGTCACCACATCTCCTTTTACGGCCACTCCCGCCCATGGAGTTGGTACTGGTGAGGCCGCCTCTGCTGCCCATCAATTGCTTCCTATCGGCGGTACGAGTATTGCCAACACCGTTACTATATGCGCTTGTGTAGCTCTCAAGATACCGTCGCTCTGCGAATTAGTGGCACCTCCTCCGTCAGCGGCAACTCCTTCCCTACTAGAACTGCAGCCATGCGGTAGTACAGCTCTGCCCTCGGGTACGGGTACGGGTGCTGCCTCCGATGATCAACCCACGACCATGGTTACTGTCCAACGCCACCTCAGCCGTGCGATTCGCTTGCGTGACTTCGTGGCCCTCGCTCTTGGCTTCCAACGTACGGGTCCCGCGGCCTCGCGGCTTGATACCCTGGCTTGTACAGAACGTGCGGGCCAGGCTCCCTATCGCTTTTCCAGTCGGATCACGAGTCAGTCCGCAAGATTCCCCATGCTGCTTATTCGGCCGCAGCTGCGCGGGTGACTGGCCTTCGCCCGCGCGGGGGATCTGCGCTTGTGACATGCCCTGGCCCCACGTGTGGTATTGACCCCTTATGGCTTCGCTCTACGGATGGCTCGAACGGGAACGCCACGGATTTCTTCGTGGATCATCTGCCCATATGCCCCGTCGCAACCTACAAGCACCGCATGCACACCGCTTTCAAAAGTCTGTGGGCTTCTGTGGCGATTGAAGCGGTGGCGGTGCTCGACCAGGACCGGTGCTCGAGTCGGCGACTTGACCCTTGAGACAAGTGGCATGCGCCCAGCGGTTCGCTCGTAGCCGTCAGATTAGACGCTGGCGGGGTGGGGGGGGGGTGCGGGATGCGATTTCGTGATCGATTTCGCGTGCGTGTCCTCCATGACCCCCACTTGGGGCAACGACCCCCGATGGTGCACCCGGGGGATTGCGGCGACCGAGGCGGAGCACAACAAGCTCGCGCGGACCGGGCGTCTTCCGCCCCAGTGCAAGGTGTTCGCCGGTACTACCCTTTTGTGGTCGAGGACCGCGGCCGCCTCGGGAAATCCGCTTCGACGGTGGTCTGTCTACATCTTCGCGGTGTTACTTGTTGTGCGCAACTTCCCTGGCGGTCCTTCCGCCTCGACTTCATACTTCCTTCGTGGTCGGTCCGTTCAGGCTCTTCGGAACTTTGTTGCCATCCAGCCCGTTGAGTTCCGCCATCACCTGTCGCGCACGCGGCGGGGGTTGTTGCAGCGAGTCTCTGCTTGCGTGCATGGTACCTTGGGCGGCATTCTCTCTGCCGGAGTGCAGACGGCCAAGTATGATGCGTCTGCCCGTGCTCATTCCGCACCCTCTTCTGGTGCTGCTTCCACCGCGCAATTGTTGCTGTGAACGTTTCCTACTGCCTTTTCGGGTGGTTTCATGATCGCCTTTTACAGCTAGCTCATGTAACTATAGTTATCCGGTAATCTTACCAATATAATAATGTTCGTCCGTAGTCATTCCGTGACATACTCGTAACAAACTGCAAGAGGCGCATATCGTACGTCATCGCGACGCTATATATTCGCGGTGATCTATTTTTGCATCTCGCTCTAGAAGCCCGACATACAAATCTCGCTACGATATGGCCTAATCCGCGATATCGCGCGCGCGGCAGTGCCAGTGAGCGGACGCGCGGCAGTGGGCGGCGAGGCGCGCGGCAGTGGGCGGGCGGAATGAATCATTTACATCCCGTTTCGGCCGGGGCCGCCTCGGCGGCCGGCCTGCTGCTCGCGGGTGGAGGCAGCGGCGGCTACGGCGGCATGGCGGCCGTCCCGCGACCCGAACGCCCCACCGCCCGCCTTGGCCCCGGCACCGCCCCGGCCCCGGGCCGGCACTCCAGTCGCCGGCTTGGCGGGCTGATTAGTCTTCTTGGCCGGGGCCTCCGGTCTACTACCCTCGTCGACGTTGTCGCCGGGGACGGCTTGCGTACCGGCAAGGTTCTTGACCGCATTGGTGTTGTGCTTGATGATGCCGCCCGCCCTCTTCTGCTGCTGCGCCAGCACGCCCACAAAGCCATGGAGCTTTGGAAACGCAGCGGTGCCCGCCAGCGACAGCGACACGACATTGTTGCGTTGATCACTCGATAGGATCGGCTTACCGCCAAACGTAGGGACTAGGCGGAGGTCTGACACAACAACTGCGAAAGTCATTGTGCGTCTTGATTGCTTGTCGTGGCGGTGGCCGTGTAATCGAACAAGTGCGAAAACAAATGCGACTCACCTGCGGCTTCCGAGTGCGGCGTCACCTCGCAGACCTCGAGCTAGCAGCCTAGGGGATCCCCATCTGAGTGTCGCGCGGCCAGCATTCGTCAAAGACATCCGACAGCACCGCCTTGTCCTTGGCTGCAGGAGCAACAACAAAAACGCAGCACGGGGCGGTCAACACCTGTGAAATTATAATCCTCTATGTTACGCAGTCATGGCAGCCACCCGCCAACTCACTGGGCCTTTCAGGGTCGACTCCAACCCCCGGCTAGCGGGAGTATGGCATGAACCGTCGACGGAGGCGTTATTAACGCATGTGCCCATGTCAGATCCTGCGGGGGGGGGGGGGGGGGGGGGGGGGGGGGGCTCGGGTGTTGGGTTCAAGATCTAGGCACGCGTCGCGTCGGGTACGCACGAGGTAAAATACAGCGTGACGACACCCTCAACGGACACTTGAAAACCTGCCTCGAGCAGGTGCTTCTTCCCGGCTTCGTCATATTGCTTTCGCTCAGCGCAAGTGTTCAATATGTCCGCGAAAGCATAGCCGAACGCGTCCTCGCCCTGGGGTTGCTCTAATGAACGCGGATTTGGTTGTTGGTCGCTTTACCGCGGAATTGTGCCCGCCGCACGTCCTCAACGATGCGGCCCGTGCTACACAGAGCACCGAGTGGTTTGGTCATGCCTCCATGCCTCGCAGCTTTGCCGTAGGGGGTGCCTGGAATTAGCTTGGCGTGGGTGGCAATGATGGAGGGTGCGTGCTACCGGGGGAAGAGCAGCTATGGTATTGTCTGGCGGGTGCGAGTGTCCATCGGGTAGGCGCAGTTGCAGCTTTCAAAACAACTAAGTCCGGCGCCGCGCCTGGACGACTTCTCATCGCGCTCCGCTTTTATATATCGCAGTCCGGCTTGCTGCGTAGCCATCGCGTAATGTCCTGTATATATACCGTATTTAGCGTTTACGTGGGGACACATTTGACGCACACTTTCTACAAAATCGTAATTCGGCCGTAATTTTCCCTTATAACGGGGAACGTGCCGCGATATCTGGTGGAATCAGCGTTTAAATCGATTGTACGCGTCTGCGCAAGCCCAAACAGTGAGACAAGCGGCTGCCTATACGTCAAGGCTACTGGCAACGACTTGTAGTGCAGCAAAGCTGTCGGCTTCTCCCAGCTACCGAAGCCAAACCCAGGCACTCAACCAGCACCCACCCGCCGCCGGCATCCAGCGTTACTCACCATATCCACGGTTCCTCGCCTCGCCCAATGTGGCCAAAGAGCTGCCCGCAGCGTACAATGGCGTCCCCACGGAGTTTAGCCGTTACCTCACCCGGCGTTTGATCGCGAGGGGGTGCATTCATCTCGAGCCGGGGTGGGTTCCAACCAGCAGGACCGACACCAACATGTATGCCTTTCTCGACAAGGAACATGCGTGGCCGGGCATCCTCGCCGTTGGGGCAGAGGGTCTCCGGGGCTGGAAGCTCGTCCTCATAGACGCGCCGGACGATACCCGGGTTTCTGATAGAGACTTGTTTAACGAAGTCGACTGGATATGGCTCGCTACGGCGCGGGCTTAGCTATACCGCGCCCTAGAGATGTGCATCGAGAAGGACCCACAAGGGAACCCAAAGCTACGGGAAGCCTTTGTCGACCAGTTCAAGATGTTCACGGCAATGGCGCTCGCGACTACGGCCCTGCTGTCCCGCTACATGAACCATAACACGCCGACCAATATATGTGCGCACACTGATGGAGGCTGCCAAGAATTCGGAAGCTGGCCTGGCGGGTGGCAATGTCCCCAATTACCCGCACCCAACAAGTGCAGCTGCATAACTCATGGCATGCTTCATGCCGTATCCCCAACATCCTGTGGGGCACGGACGAGGTCAACAGGCCGCCGTAATGACTCCCATCATGCAATGGGCAGCTAGATACCGGCAGTAGCCACGATCTTGTTCTATACTGGTCGACTCATGAATTTTTGCAGTGAAACCACCTCATGAGATGCTCCACCCCCCCTTGGGAGAGCAGACTGCGGACAGATGAGGCATAGTTGGGCCACCCACCAAAGTGTTTACAGGTACATTTGAGGCATAGTTGCCCACAGCGAGTAAAGTAGCGAGTAGCAACACGCAGAAGTGTCGTAGTTTTAGCAGTGTGAAATAGTCTGAAAAGCCTTACCCCTATGTATATGCACCAACTGTGTCACCTCCCTTTGCAGTCCCACGTACCCAGTAGACTGCCAGCATGGGATGTTTAAAACCGCCGTTGATGCCGATGGCCAAGGGGGGCAGGTTTTGGGCGGTGTGCGTTGGATGCGCAGACATCAGCGGCGATGGGGCGCTGCGCGGAATTGCTTGGCAGCATAGCTTTGATCGACTACATTTACCAGCTATACGGGAGTTCAGCTAGTAGCGCAGGGTCATTGTGTTATATGTGCACCATACACACTGTCGACGTCGAGAAGTTTGCGTAGCTCCTGTCAAATGCACATGCTCGCAAGCATCTGAACGAACACGCATGTATCCGTCATATTCGGCAAACCGTCGTTTGCACCTTGCCAGTGCGATACTCTTACCAATACCTCAACTATGGGGCAGCAACGCGAGCAAGCAACCCCCGAAGCCACCGTCGGTGGGTGCGCAAGGGCCGCACCGCCGGTAGGTCGTCAATGGCGCAATTGGCGTAGGTCGTCAATGGCGCAACTTGCGAGCGAAATCGCTTAGCTCAACTGCTATGTCGTCGGGTATAGCAGTTGTACCTCCGACTCAGTTAGTTCTTCGTCGTCGTCGTCGTCGTAAATCACCTGCTTCATCACAAAATTCATACCCGCCGGGTCTGCGTCCTCGTTATCCCATCTCCAACTAACTGGATGTGGATGTTGGATGATGCACACGGGTGGCTATCAGAGGGCGGCGGTGGGCATGTGGCAGGTGTAACGGGACGTCAGGGAGGGCAACAGGGGGTGGGGGTGGGAGGGGGGGGGCTACCTGGCCGAGAAAGCTCCCCCGCGTCCCAAACGTCTTGGGTGTGATAGTGCCCATGTGAAGTTCGGCAGCATTCACCTCTTGCGATGCCATGCTTGATGTCTTGCCACCATCAGACGACACCGAACGCCCCTCCCCGCCGCAGCTTTTGTAGGCTCGCTGATTCGTTTCGGGGAGACGAGAGCGGTGGAGAGGGCGGCGGGGGCGATGGGCGGCGGCGACGGTATCGATGCATCCGGCTCGCCCCACGTTTCGGTCTGGCCGGGTCCGGACGGAGCATATAGGCGTGACGGACGTACGGTGCAACAGGTATACCGCTGGAGCGCCATCACCACCGGCTGCGACAAGCGCGGCGGTGTCCGAAGGCCGGCATGCGTACGCCTCCGTCCATATGTGCGTGTCGTAGAATTGTGTCTTCCCGAAAGAGGGGTCACACGCGCAAAAGCGCATTTTCTTGGTCACCGCTACCCAAGACCCCTCGGCAGGCGTCCAACCCTCCTTGCCCTCAGGGATACGGCGCTTGGAGTTGCGACGCCCCATGGCACACCACTACTCGGCGCCGGCGGCTCGCAGCGGCGGGGGTTGGTAGAAGCTAGTCACTGGCGCTCACGCTGTTGCGATGTGTGGTAAAGTGTCCGCGCGACTTGCAGCAATTCAGCCGGTTTGAGACCTATGGTATCGTTGGCCGCTGGGTCGTTACGGAGCTTGTGAGGCGTTAAAGTACAGTGTGGCGAAAGTCCCAACGATTGCGGGTAGTCGCGCGAGGCGCGATGTGGGTCCAATCTACTATGGGGATGGCACAACAATGCTACGGGTAGCATAATACGGAACGCGGGCGAGCCGGGCACGCCATTGCGACTACCGGAGCCTAGCAGAAAAGTGGCGATTACACGGTAGATACGGCGATCTCACGCCCATTCCGTGGGAAAATCGCGATTACCGGCCATTACATTATCCAGCGAAGCGTCGATTTTTCGGCGGTGAGCTTTATTGCCGTACGGGTACCCGTATAGTGCAGCGGATCGGGCCTACAGGTGCATGACTAAAGCGCTTATCTACTGGCATGTACTACTAAGTACTATAATCCACCCACCCGCCCGCCCACCCACGGTCCTTAATTACACAGCCGTCCGATTACGATCTCACGGGTGGGAGGTAGTGGTACTAGTACTCGCTACTCGCTGCTGATACTGCTGGTATTGGTGTGAATTACAAAAAGGGCAGTTCCCCATAACTGCTGGTATTGGTACTGGTACTCGCTACTCGCTGCTGGTAATGGAAAAATAAACTTCGGTACTTCAAAGCGTTGGCAATGGCCAACGCTCGCTGCTGGTACTTCAAAGCGCTGGCAATGCAATTCATGGAACTGTAGGCCAGTGATATAGAACCCGTTCTTTTATTTTTTTCTGAAGAATCGACGCATCGCTTATTCAACTGTCAAGTTACTTCATAATTACGAGACACTCCGGGAGGCTAGTGATACGGGGCGTTTATCGCCGGGTTGGCGATCGAGGTGCGTTAGCTGTTGGTTGTGGCATGCGTCACCGACGGGATTACGCCGGCCTTCGGACAGCGGCTCGAGCGAGGTCGTCGTCGACAACACGGAGGGGGGCTGTGGACGGCGGTCATCGGCTCCGCTTGGCCTACCTTTATTTGCAAGCACTGGGACACGCAGATGCACAACGGCGACACCTTCGCCCTTGACCTCATGCGGGAGCGCTACCTTCTCCATGGCACCGAGAACCTGGGGTCGCCCGAGCTCACCGAGCCGTTGGATCTCTATATACAAGGACCGCGCCTACGACACTAATATCGCAAGCGCTGTGAAGACAACCGCCCGTCAGTGCTTCGGCGGTGGGCCCGCCCGCGCAACGACCGCGACCGGGACGGCGGCGGCAGCAACCGCGACAACTTGAGCGTCCGGGGCGTGAGGCGGCGATGCCAGGATCCACCTTCATCAAGGACGGAACCAAGTACTATGGTAAGAGCAAGGCGAAGGCTGAGGCCCCCGCGGCCGACAAGGCCGAATGATGGCGGGGTGCTCCGCGGGCAGACCCCATGCAGCTGCGTTTCGAGGGCACGCCTCCGGGCGCGCCTTCTAAGCAACGCTGCTGCGCTGGAGCCGTCGGCATGAGCAGGAGTCATTCGCCACTAACCCCCATTCGTCCCGGGTCATCGTCTTTCTTCTACCCTCACCGGAGTCAACCCCTCCGGCTGTGTTTTGTTCTTCCACAGCACGAGTCTACGGCGACTCCCCTTTTCTGGCGCGCCCATCCCGACATGTCGCGCGAACCCTCTTTGCCCGTCGCTCGCGCAGCGGCCTTTCACGGGCCGCCCGATGTGCAATCGTGGAACGCCTCCACCCTCCGCGACTACCTCAAGCGGGCCGTCGGCCGCATCAATCGACCCCCCTCCCCCCCCCCCCCCCCCCCCCCGAAGGTTTCGTTTGGATCTCGCACTCATCCTTACGAAAGGGTGGGGCGTCTAGCGCAAACGCATCTGGCGTGCCCTTGGACAAAATTCGCCACGCACTATGGCGGTTGGGCCCGCAATTCTGCGGTAATCAACGACTACATCGACCCGACTCCGCTTCCTACCCGCGCCACCGCGCTCCCGTTCGGCTTGTTTTCCCCCATTGTGGTCCTTCGCAACCTTCTCGGCAGCGCCCCCGCTCCGTCGGGCGGCGCCCCGCCCGCCCCTCTACACTCATGGAGACCGACGTGGCTAATCTCCCTTGCTTGCCTACCTCCCTTTGAAAATGTTTACAGCTGTGATCGCGGGGTTTTATTTACCCTCCCTTCATGCTAGGGGAGGCGGGTTTCGACACCGGCTGCCCGCGGCCTCCGCGCCAAGCCCGTAATCGACCTTTTTCTGACAGTCTTGGTGCTTCAACACTAAAATGCCGATGTATGGCACTTTTGCGCGCCGCCCTCGCCGAAAACATCGGTCACCTTGGTACCCGTCGAATCTTATAAAATTATTATCGTCCGCTACCAGTAAGGATTATGTATGAGTAGATGGGACCACTCTATCTTTTAGTTTTGTGCTGGCCTCCCGCCCGCACAACCCGCCCTCCCTCATCCCCTTTCTTTGCCTCGTTGCCGGAAGTCCCCCGCCTTCCCGTGTAATCAAGCATGCGCACGTTTCAGATAATATCTCCTTATTTGCCTATCTAACCGCCCTTTGATGAAATTCGCTACTCATATACTACTGGCGGTACTGTACTACCGCCGCGGTAAAAAAAGGTAAAGTAAACTTCGCCCCGCGGGACATCCGATCGGCCCAGCAAGCTGCCCCCACGCACTTGACCTCTTGCGCCAACCGATGGTATCGCATCAATAAAATTACGTACATCACTGTTTTAACATATGCGCACTACAACAGAACTAAAAGCAACTGTGAAAGGTTGCCAGCAAAAAAGAGACATGAGCCTGAAGCCAAGGGCCAAGCAGGAGGCCGGGGAGCCAAGAACCAAGGAAGAACCAAGGGAACCAAGAAGTCGCCAAGCTGCCAAGTAAGGGACCAAACGGTCAAGGGAAACACCGAAGCCAAGGAACGACCAGAAAGACCGAAAGGGAAACATGAAACGAATGGGGACCCACCGCCCATGGGTAGGCCATCAGCCGCGGCGAGTGCGCTTGCAGCCGATGACCCGGGTCACAACATAGCCTGACGAGCGACGCGACGCAGGCGCAGGAGCACCATCACGTGCCGTGCGCACCGCTGCGACCCCGCCAAGAACATTGTCAGCATGTGCCATGTTGATGAGCAAGGAGAAACGATGATGCAGTCGTAGCCTCGTAGGTCTGGCATATCCCCGCCTCTAGAGACCATTACCTCATCCGAACCCCGCGAAGGGCTAGTGCATCAACTAGTAAACCCTGGACACGCCGGGCCGATATTGCCGAAATACATCGACCAGGATTCGAAAATTGTAGGGTTTTTTGGGGAGGAACGACCTAGGAAACCCTGGCTTTCGCAGCGCCGTCAGGGTCATGTGACGACCCTGCCGGCCCGGTCCGCCAAGACCGGCCGGCGCCGGTCCGGCGGCGCCCTTTATCCGAGTATAAAGGGCGGCCGCGGACCGGGGGCGCGTTCAGTTGTTGGAAGGCACCCGACTATATTGTCTTCTACAACTGGTACATTTTTCGTTTCGTCTTCGACTACAAAATTCAACTTTCTTCTGCGTTCTATAGTGTGTGTGATCCCGGCACTCACCATGGCTCGCTGTGCGAGTCCGTCTTGGGCGTGGCTCCTTGTCTCGCTCGTGGTGCTGTCGCCATGCTTTCTCGTCTCTGTTCTAGCAGTAGAGAAGTTTGAACTCGTTTGGAAGGAGTTACTGGACTCTCGCAAAGCTCTTCGTGAGCAACTCGTTACGCGCGAAAATCATCTCACTGTCGTAGGTGGTGACACTCTACCTGTAGACGGGGTAGCTGAATCTCCCCCTCTTGTCGCCGCTAGACAGGCAGTAGCTGATACTTCTGCTGCTCTACTCCGTATCGAACGTGAGGTTTCAGAGCTTAGGCAGGCAGTCGCGTCGTCGAGCGGTCCGTCCACTTCAGCTTCAGCTTCGAAACGCGTTGCGAAGGGGGACGCCGACTACGACCGCAAGGGCAAGAGACCGGCTCAACCCCCGGATGTGGAAGCACCGTCTCGCGCCATCAACGCACCCGAGGATGGCTGGCTAGACAAAGATGGTAAGGTTCACCGCCGCCATACCGCTGATGCTCGTATTCTTCAACGCGACCTAGACGACGTCTTCAAGATCCATGACCTTTTGGCACCGGCGGAGGAGCCTCTGCGTGACCTAGTGGAGGACGGCACCGATCTTACGACGGTAGCTTCCTGCTTCCTCGCCAGCTTCGTCTGCGGAGCTGTTCAAGGCGATTACCGCGGCACTAGCATTGTGTACCACTGTGGCTCTTCGGATTAACAAACGTGGCAAGAAGCTTCATGTGGAGCACGAGTACGGCGCGGAAGTCGCTAAGGAGTTCGATGCAGTGGACCCTCTCGGCGAGAAGGGCTCAGCGGACAACAAGGAGCTGAAGAAGGCGATTGAGAAGGTCAAGGCCAAGAAACCTTCCTCTTCTTTTTCGCGCGCGAAGCCATCTTCCTCTTCTCGCAAGCCCGAGTCTTTTCGCCGTGGGAGCGACAACCGGAGGGAGAGCGGCCGTTGCGAGGAGAAGTCTCCTCCTGGGCGGTCTTCTGCTGCGGACATCACCTGTTATCGCTGCCAGAGGAAGGGACATTTCAGTAGGGACTGCCCGAGTGCACGTCGCTGAAGCT
The DNA here is from genome assembly GCA_006384855.1 of Tetraselmis striata. Taxonomy (NCBI): domain Eukaryota; kingdom Viridiplantae; phylum Chlorophyta; class Chlorodendrophyceae; order Chlorodendrales; family Chlorodendraceae; genus Tetraselmis; species Tetraselmis striata. The sequence goes on from VCJN01001400.1 coordinate 15,462, forward strand.
GTGGAGTCTGCAATCCTCCAGCCTGGCCAGTGATGGTGTTTCGTGTAGCTGCAGTTAGGCCTCCGGGCGACTGTTAGCTCTCCTCCGGGAGCTGAGCTCAGGCTCGTGTCATAGCAGCTTTGATCTCCTCACGGAGAGTCACCTGTTGGGTAGTATATCTCTGAGATATACCTCGTGTGTAATACATATGATGCCCCCTGCGACTCTGTGCTGCCCCTGGCAGTTGCCTCTGGAACTTTCCATAAGTTGGCCGGCGAGGCATTTGTGTAAAGAGCGGCACACCCTGTGTGACAATTCATATCTCCCGTTGTGACGGAGCGATATTTATTTTGAAAATACTGTTATTTTCAGTTTCGGACAATTTCGATTTCAAACTCACTGTTTGATTCATGCAGCAGTCATCCAAGCTGCTTGCTGACCACTATGATGCTGTCTGTGGCGTTGGCATTTTGTGACAGTTTTATCGTCAGCTATTTTTGAGCTCCCTCATGAGCCGGCTCTAGACGTCAATTCTCTTGTGGAATCTGCCGGTGTTATCCGTAAAGGATGGCAATTTTGGGACAGCATCACTGACTCGGTCAGAGACAGTCAGGTCAGAGATTGGGTCAGGCATGGCTACCGTTTGAACTGGGCTGATGGTCCTGCGCCACCCAGCCATCTTCCAAATCATCCTTCCGCGCTACAGCACCCCGATTTCATTGATGGGCAGATCGCTCTGCTATTGCCGCTGGGCCATATCAGAGAAGAACCTTTGCGCCCTGTGGTGCTGAACCCTTTGGGTGTGGTCCCCAAACCCCATGGTGGACTCAGGCTGATCTGCGATCAGCGTCATGTCAACAAACACTTGGTTTACACTCCCTTCAAGATGGAGTCGTTATCTAAACTGTCAGACCTGGTGATTCCCGGCGACATGCTGACCAGCATGGATCTGACTCAGGGCTATTACCATGTCCGCCTCCATGACTCAGCTGCTCCTTACAGCGGGTTTGAATGGAGAGGTAGATTCTACTCCTGGCGGGTGCTATGCTTTGGGCTGTCTGATGCCCCCCGCTGCTTTTCTAAAGTCATGGGAGTTCTGGTGCGACACTGGCGCAGTAGAGGCATCAGGATGCTCTGCTACCTGGATGACTGGTTATTCATCTCTGGCTCTGTCAGAAAGGCACATTTAACTACACAGCAAGTGCTAGCCGATGTTGAGCGCGCTCATGTCAACATCAACTTCAAAAACTCCAGTCTGAACCCCAGCCCCACTATCACCCACCTGGGGTTTGACCTGGACACTGTGGCTGGCACCTTCTCTGTGCCTCAGAAGCGATGGGATGCTCTTCAGCTCGATATCCAGTCCCTGCTGCATGGCCACCGTAAGCGACACAAAGTTAAGTTCTTGGCCAGCTGTACTGGGAAATTGATTTCCATGGGGCTGGCGTTGGGCCCAGTGTCTCGCCTCTTTTCCAGAGGTCTGTATGCCAACATTGCGCAAGCAGAACGGTGGGATCACCACGTTGCCCTCTCTGAGGAATCCCGTGAGAAGCTACGGTTCTGGGCACAAGTGTCTAGGCAGCAGTTTACTGGGCGCATCGTCCCTGACTTGGACAGCAAACTGTCCGTTTTTCTGGAGTGTGATGCCTCAGGCATATATCGGCTGGGGCGGTTTGGCCAGACCGACCGATGGCAGCTCGGACCCCATCGTGAAAGCTCACGGCTTCTTCCTTCCGTGGGAACGTGTAGAGTCATCGACACACCGTGAGACTCGTGGTATACTCTTCGTCTTGAAGTCCATGTCACACCTGATCGCACGCAGACGAGTGCATGTCCAGGTAGATAATAAAAGTATGCTACCAGTTTGCCGGCCCGGCTCTCGCTCGAGCCTGTCACTGAACTCTGTAGCTCAACAAGTCTACCTCCTATGCCTCTCCTTGGGAGCATCACTCTCTATTGTGTGGGCCTCCCGATATGAGAATCCGGACTCCGACGAGATTTCTAAGATGCTCGACAAAGATGACTAGCAACTGCTGCCCAAGTTTTTTCGGCGCCTCAGCTTGAAGTGGGGCATTCACCATATCGACCGGTTCGCATCTATCTGATCTGAACCATCAAGTCCCGAGATTCTACTCACTTGGATGCGAGGGCGTCGATGCTTTCAGCCACTTCTGGGGCGGTAGTGTGAAAATTGGATTAATGCTCCATTTAGCTGCATTGGCCGGGTTATGCGCAAGCTGAAGCTGACCGCGCGGTCGCTACATTATAGTACCTTTATGGCCTAGTCAGTCCCGGTGGACCTTGGTAGCTCCTCACGGTAGGCACCTAGCTGACTGTGTGGTCGATTGGGTCATGCTCGACAACGGCGAGGAGCTATTCAGTTCTTGCGAGGGCAGTGGTAACAGCCGCCCGAGCTGCTCCAGGAACTGGCGCGTCCTTGCCCTGCGTATCGATTGCCGGCCTGGCGCGCAGCGCCCCCCCTGCACACCACCGCTGCCTCCACCCGAAGCGGTGTGACCGTCACAGCTCATGATTCAGCCATCACCCGTGGGTGTACCTCCGCCTGGCCGAGTAACCCGGTGGCTTCCTCCGATGTGGCCGGCACATCATTGTCTAATGCTTTGATCACATCAGCTCCACAGCAGTGGGCTGCTGGCTCTAGTCGTGACTATGCCTACATATGGAATCACTTTGTGATGTTTTGCGAGGCTCGGACACCCCCTATGTGCCCGATACCAGCAGCTCCGATTGTGGTGGCTATGTTTTTACAAGCTCGGTTGGACGCCCAATCTACCAACAGCTATTCATCAGTGATCAAGTCCGCGTCTGCGGTTGTATCACAGATGCACGGCTGAATATGCATCCCAGTCCTACCTTATCACCGTGTTACGCCTCTGTCCGGGCAGCAGCCAAGCGCACCCTGGGGCTCGCCGTGAAGAACGCCAAGGAACCCTTCGCATGGTCTGACATCGCGAAGCTCGTCCGCCTTCGCTGCAAGGACGACTCAATCATGTATTTGTTCCTGGATAGTGGCAATCGCCGCAGCCGTCAGTTTTGCCGCCAATCGCTGCAAGAACGACCCGGATTGCTACAGCGACCTCCGGGTCGTTCGGTGGGAGGACGTCTCATTCCTCCCGACTTATCTCGAATTCCGTTTCGTGAAGCGCAAGAACGACCAGCACCTACCGCCTATGTGGCAAGGTGCGGGTCGCTAAGATGCACGGCGCCGTGGTGTGCGTCTATGGACTCCTGCGCCGATACCAGGCCGTCATGATCCGCTGGGCAACACCCACCCTGCCAGTGTTCCCAGGGTTCAGCGGCACAATCCTACGACACAAGGGCGAGCTAGGGATAGTTCCCTCCTCCTCCTCCCCTATTGAGTATCCCACGTTCATACGCTACCTTGCGCGGTGGTTGGGCCCGCTGCTCACCCGTGCAATGACCGAGACCGCTTTCCTGACCCGGTTCGGCACCCAGTCCAGCCGAAGTGGCGGCCCTTTTGCCGCCGCTAACGCAGACATCCCGTTTGCAGCATGGGGCCAGCATGGTGGCTGGAAGTCAACCTCTGCTCAGCTCCGCTATATGGGGCTGGATGAGGAGCACGTTCTGTCCGTGTCGCGTGCGATCCTGACACTTGCCGAAGAGGACGAGCTGGACGATAGTGACGGTGACGGTTCATCATCCGACACTAAATCGGATCCCTCGCTCCCGGGACGCATCTTAGGTCCCGTCCTAGTAGCAATTTTATACCGTACGTGCTTGTGATGTCCCATTCATGTGTCCGTACCCGAATGCATGTAATTCCCTGTATGATTTGGCTCACATATGTCCGTGTACGGGCCCCGCCAGACCGGCCACTGTTCTTTCATCTGTTGAATCTTTCGGTCCCAGCCGACCCCGTACATTTTGATGCAAAATCTACGCTGTCTAGCTGCGAAAACTGTAGGGTTTCCTTGGGAGGAACGACCTAGGAAACCCTGGTTTTCGCAGCGCCGTCAGGGTTATGTGACGACCCTGCCGGCCCGGTCCGCCAAGACCGGCCGGCGCTGGTCCGGCGGCGCCCTATATCCGAGTATAAAGGGCGGCCGCGCGCGGACCGGGGGCGCCTTCAGTTGGAAGGCACCCGACTATATTGTCTCCCACCCACCCGGCCCGGAGACAATTATTCGCCTTTGTGGTACGTTTCCGGATGCTGCTCGATTTAGATTAGGGATAGTCTGGTTAGTTGTGAAAGCGCCTGAGGTGGGGAGTGAATATCAGTTATGATATACGCGGGGTGTAGCGTGTCCGATAAGCCCAGGTGCGGCAGCAATTAGTCAGGCTTTCCCAGCGTCTTAGCCGCGATGAGAGGCCGAAAGCAGCATAGCGGAATGTACTGTCCTGATGAGCCACGTGATCGCTGGTGGCATGTAATTTACAACACCGGCGGGGGCTCGGGACGCGCGGCGCCTTTCCGGGCACCATCCGGTCTGGCGGCCCCGTACCAGTCGTGGATCTTTCGGTCCCAGCCGACCCCGTACATTTTGATGCAAAATCTACGCTGTCTAGCGCTGCGAAAACCCGCCGCGGTTGGTACCTGTATTGGTACTTTTACTTTTTTTTACTGATGAACTTCAAGCAGTGTTATTCATTTTCAAACCCCTACTAATGTAGTGGTGTGAATTACAAAAAGGGCAGTAACAAATCCACCTACTGCTAAAAGTAGCGCTAGAAAACTGTAGGGTTTCCTTGGGAGGAACGACCTAGGAAACCCTGGTTTTCGCAGCGCCGTCAGGGTTAAGTGACGACCCTGCCGGCCCGGTACGCCAGTACCGGCCGGCGCCGGTCCGGCGGCGCCCTTTAACCGAGTATAAAGGGCGGCCGCGGACCGGGGGCGCCTTCAGTTGTTGGAAGGCACCCGACTATATTGTCTTCTACGACTGGTACATTTTTCGTTTCTTCTTCAACTACAAAATTCAACTTTCTTCTGCGTTCTGTAGTGTGTTTGATCTCGGCACTCACCATGGCTCGCTCCGCGAGTCCGTCTTGGGCGTGACTCCTTGTCTCGCTTGTGGTGCTGTCGCCATGCTTTCTCGTCTCTGTTTTAGCAGTAGAGAAGTTTGAACTCGTTTGGAAGGAGTTACTGGACTCTCGCAAAGCTCTTCGTGAGCAACTCGTTACGCGCGAAAATCATCTCACTGTCCTAGGTGGTGACACTCTACCTGTAGACGGGGTAGCTGAATCTCCCCCTCTCGTCGCCGCTAGACAGGCAGTAGCGGATACTTCTGCTGCTCTACTCCGTATTGAACGTGAGGTCTCTGAGCTCAGGCAGGCGGTCGCGTCGTCGAGCGGTCCGTCCACTTCGGCTTCGGCTTCGAAACGCGTTGCGGAGGGGGACGCCGACTACGACCGCAAGGGCAAGAGGCCAGCTCAACCTGCAGCTGTGGAAGCTCCGTCTCGCACCATCCACGCACCCGAGGATGGCTGGCTAGACAAAGATGGTAAGGTCCACCGCCGCCATACCGCTGATGCTCGTATTCTTCAGCGCGACCTAGACGACGTCTTCCAGATCTATGACCTTTTGGCACCGGCGGAGGAACCTATGCGTGACTTGGTGGAGGACGGCACCGACCTTCCTGCTTCCTCTCCAGCTTTGCGACAGTCTAGGGTGCCTCACGCAGGTCAAGCAGACAAGACTGTCGTAAACACACAGAAGGCAGCAGAGAGAGAAAGAAACAATGGTTACAACGTTGTCACCACCCGCCGCTATTTATGCGTATGGCTAGCTCACAGCTAGCCACCACCAAGCGGCACGCGCACTGCTAAGCGCGTCACCGTGGAGAGTCGTGCCTTGAAGTGTCGAACAGGAGGTCGTCGCTTAGAGACCTCCGCACATGTAGTTGACACATCAGTTTATACACAAGTATACAACTGATGTTACAGAGGCAGGTGCATTATACATATATGCCCGCTACGGGTACGCACATGCGTATTATCCCGTAACTACTACTGAACAGTGTACCGGTACCAGTAGGACTCATCTCATGATTCATCATCCACGAGTACTCGTATTGTGGCGCGTGACACACGCGCGCACACATACGATACAGCAGGTACTCGTACCTGAATGATGCTACGATCATACAGTACCCGTACAGAGTATGCCATTATTGTCACACTACATCTCTCCCCCCTTGACAACAGTGTGAAATAGCATTCCACAGGCAGTTTAATTTGCAGTCGGCACACGTGCCGGGTATTTATGCATATGCTCCACAAATTCAGGTGACTTTACAAAGTCCAACCATTTGGGAGTAGCCATAAAATCCCGCAATGCTATTGTCCTTTTAACATCGAACAAACGATGCCAAACAGGGGCAATAGACTCATCCGCAAAGTGAACAAGGAATTGAACTGAGTACCACGTAAACCGGGCATGGAACCGATCTTAACGCTGGTAATCTTGTCAATCTCATACTCATCATCAGAGTCGTCACCGGTACCAACAACAAGAGGTACATGCGGGCGCAACGGCGCAGTGGGACAGGGTCTTAAGTTATTAACATGAAATATTGGGTGCAACTTAACACCAGCAGGTAATTTCAGTCGATAACTATGACCGCCAATTTTCTCTACAATAGAAAATGGGCCAAGCTGCTTGTCCATCAGCTTTTTGCAAGGCTGACCTTTGACCTTAAGCAGACGGGTATCCACAGATACTCTATCTCCAACATTGAAGATAGGAGGATTGCGCTGTTGCCTAACACTAGGTCGAACAGTCAATTCATCTTTATGGACAGCCAACACTGACCGAACCAACTCGTGAATCTCCTTCATATCTTGGATACGTTGCTGAGCATCACGAGAGAATGCTATTGTTGGTCTCATACCAAACAATACATCCGGAGGCGTTTCAGGATTGAAACCATACATAACCTCAAATGGTGCATGCTCAATGCCAAGTGCTTTGTTGGAATTATACGCAAATTCCATCAATGGTAACTGGTCTACCCAGTTTGAACCATCGAAACAACAAAACGCACGAGCCAACTCAGTGACTATGGCATTAATACGTTCAGTCAAACCATCTGTTTCAGGATGTTGGCCACCAGACATGTTCAATTTAGTGCCAAGTCTCCGCCACAGAGTTTGCCAGAATGCAGACAGGAACCGTGGATCTCTATCAGAGACGATCACACGAGGTATTCCATGCAGCCTGAATACTTCCTTCAGAAATAATTCAGCTGCCTGTCCACCAGTCACGTTGACTGTGGTTGGAATAAAATGTGCTTGCCGGGACAGATGGCAACACACAACCAACATAGTATTATAACCATTACTCTCAGGTAACTCGGTTATAAAATCCAAACCAACCGTATGCCATGGACGTGGCGGTACTGGTAAGGGCTGTGTTGGTGCAGGTGGCTGCGGACGTGCACGAACACGCCGGCACACCGAACATTGTTCACAATAGGTTTTCACGTCATGTCGTATGCGTGTCCACCAAAAACGGTCCAAGGCACGTGCCAAGGTGCTTGCATAAGCACGGTGACCAGCAGAATCATGTAGCTCATACAATATCTTATTGATGATGTCACGATTGGTTGGTATGCAAAGACGTCCATGTCTCCAAAAATAACCATCGTGCTCTACCACATGACCGGACTGCTTCCACCCCCCCCCCCATAAGGAGTAGAACGCGTCCTCTGCATATCCAGCCTTAATAAATGGAGAATATTGTCATCAAGGCTAAGTGACGACGCACTTACAGCCGACAATACCGCAGTACATGGGCGATGTTCACTCACGAGTGATTCAGCCGCGTCCGGCACATCCCCGGTCCAATATAAGCCACCGAAACCAATCGGCTTAAAATCCGGTCTACGCGACAACGGATCGGCTTCATTCCACTTGCCCTTTCGGTATGCAAGAGATATGGACCCTACAAACGGCTGCAAGTCGCGTACATAGCGCACTTGTCGCCGGTTCAACCTTTCTGCCGGTTGCCTGAGCAGATGACGCAGGGTGTCATGATCTGAGACAACAAGGAATCGACAGCACCCTTCAAGGTAACAACGCCAGTGCTTAATTGATTCACAGACAGCCAAAGCTTCCAAATCATAATCACTGTAGGTATTACCACGCTCAGCTGCATTCAGCTTTCGCGCCCAGTAACTCACTGGTTGAGGACCTCCTCCTTGGTCCTGCAGTAGCACTGCAGCAAGCCCTACGTTGGACGCATCTGTCGCTACGGTGAACGTCGCATCCGCCCCCATGGAAGGAATGGAAAGACACGGAGCGGAAATCAGTCGCAGACGAAGGGTCTCAAAGGCTTCCTGACACGCCGGTGACCAGTCAACATGAACTGGTTTAGACTTACGCAATAAGTCAGTCAATGGTGCAGTTAAATCACTGAAATGATGAATAAACTTAGAGTAGAAATTGCAAGAATTGTACAAAACTTCTGACTTCACTCTGAGTTTTAGGGACAGGCCAATCCCTAACTGCAGCCACTTTGGCCTCTGAAAACAGACAACTTACCATCAGCGACGGTATACCCCAAATAATCCATAGATTGCATGCCAAAGAAACATTTCTTTAATTGCAACCTCAGATTATATTCATTCAGTTTCTCAAAAACTAAACGAAGGTGCTTTATGTGGTCATCATAATTATCTGAATATATACATATATCATCCAGATACACCACCACAAAGTCACGCAAAAAATGGTCTCAAGATGTCATTCATCATGCGCTGGAAAGTGGCTGGGCATTGCACAAACCAAATGGCATTGCAGTCCACTCCCATAGACCATCAGGTGTCTGAAACGCTGTCTTGTGGATGTCCTCCTCTGCAATGGCAACCTGCCAATAACCTGATGCTAAATCCAGATGGGTATAGCAACGGGCATTGCGGAGAGAATCCAACGTTTCATCAGTTCGCGGCAAAGGATACATATCCTTCGAGTGACCTCGTTCAGCCCACGAAAATCGACACACAACCGAAGGGATCCATCTGCCTTCTTAACAAAAAGAATAGGCGAACCAAACTCAGATTGACTAGGACGAACAAGTCCAGCGGCAATCGCATTTTTGAGTTGGCGATCCAATTCAGCACGTTCAGCGGGAGACAATCGATTAAGTCTTTGGCGTTTCATTCTGCGACAGTCTCAACAGGATAGAGACCGCAGGGACAAACAAAGGTGGGTGTGCAGTGGTGGTGCAAAGGCGAGAGGCTACAGTGTTTTCAGAATACAATCATTGTTACAAGTTGTCACCACCCGCTGCTACAAATAATCTAGCTATCGTCGGCACTGGCCATCAGGCCATGCCGACCACTAGCAGCACGCCCACTGCCAAGGGCGTCACCATGGAGAATCAGACAGTAGGCAGAACGTCAGCCCCGTCATTGTACGGCAATACATAACATATCCCCTGCACTGTCAAGGATAGCATATATCTGACAGACAGGAAGATATATTATATATAATACAGCAGGCCGATATACGAGTACTCGTGCGCGTGACACACGCGCACTCGTACTCTAGTATCTGAATGTACATCATTCAGTGGTACCGGCTCTCGTACTGTATTATGCCAAAGATAGCGCATGACAAGTCACAATACAGTATAACTGTCACACTACATCTCTCCCCCCTTGGACAACTAAAGCAGTATTCAATTTGCAGTTGGAATCCTAGCCGGATATTTAGCCGCATGTTGCAGAAATTCATCTGACTCAGCAAATTGCAGCCACATCGGCGTATCCAGAAAACCTTGCAAAGCAACAGTTCGTTTTACATCAAACAAACGATGCCAAACAGGTGCAATAGTTTTATCTGCAAAGTGCACCAAAAATTGCAATTGAGTACCCTTGCGTCCTGGCATCAAGCCAACTTTGACAGCAGATATTTTCTCAATCTCAAACTCTTGGCTATCAGGATCCTCCTCAGAACCCGTGACCAATGGCACAACCGGTCGAATAGGTGCAGTCGGACAAGGCCGCAAACTATTCACATGGAAAACCGGATGCAACTTCATCCCCGGAGGCAACTGCAACCGGAAACTATAATTGCCAATCTTCTCAATAATCGGAAAAGGGCCCAACTGCCTATCCATTAACTTCTGGTTAGGTTGGCCTTTGATTTTCAGAAAGCGAGTTACAATACTCACTTTATCTCCAATATTGAAAACGGGAACATCCCTCTGTTGCCTTTCCGTAGGACGAACAGTTAACTCATCCTTATGAATTGCCAAAATCGATTTGACTAAGTCATGGATGTCTTTCATATTCTGGATTTTCTGTTGAGCACTGACTGACACAGGTATTGTGGGCCTCATGGCAAACAATAAGTCAGGAGGTGTTTCAGGATTAAATCCGTAATTAACCTCAAACGGTGTATGCTCAATACCAAGTGCACGATTAGAATTATACGAAAATTCCATCAACGGCAATTGATTAACCCAATTGGTGCCATCAAAGCAACAAAACGCTCGAGCCAGTTCACAGACAATGGCATTGATCCTTTCAGTCAGACCATCCGTTTCAGGATGTTGGCCACTAGACATGTTTAACTTAGTGCCTAGGCGACGCCACAAAGTCTGCCAAAAAGACGACATAAATCTCGGATCACGGTCCGAAATTATAACCCTTGGTAAACCATGCAGCCTGTATACTTCCCTCAGAAATAACTCAGCTGAATATTCACCAGTCACAGTTTTAATCGTTGGAATAAAATGTGCTTGACGGGTTAGATGGCATACAACAACCAACATTGCATCAAAACCTTTACTCACAGGTAAATCGGTAATGAAATCCAAACCAACCGAGTGCCATGGACGTGGCGGCACTGGAAGCGGCTGCGTCGGTGCTGCCGGCTGCGGACGAGAACGTACCCGCCTACAGATTGGACAATTATCACAATAGGCTTTCACGTCATGACGTATACGCGTCCACCAAAAACGATCCAAGGCACGTGCCAAGGTACTCTGAACAGCCCGGTGCCCAGTAGTATCATGTAACTCATACAATATTTTGTTAATGAGCTGACGGTTATTAGGGATGCATAGGCATTTATGCCTCCAAAAAAAAGCCGTCATGTTTGGACACATGTCCCGACTTCATCCATCCCCCCCATAAGGAATAGAAGTCGTCTGCCACATACCCCGTTTTTATCATGTCGAGTATGTCATCACTAAGCTTTAGAGTACTCACACTCATAGAAGCTATGGCAGTACGGTGTGGGTTGTGTACACATTCAAGTGCCTCAGCCGTATCCGGCACATCCCCGGTCCAATAAAGGCCACCGAAACTTAACGGTTTAAAATCCGGTCTACGAGACAACGGATCTGCCTCATTCCACTTGCCTTTTCTATATGCAAGAGACATTGAACCCACATAAGACTGTAAGTCGCGAACATAGCGAGCTTGGCGTCTATTCATCCGTTCTGCAGGTTGCCTGAGCAAATGCCGTAGGGTGTCATGATCTGAAACAACAAGGAATCGACGGCAGCCTTCAAGGTAACACCTCCAATGCTTAATAGACTCACAGACGGCCAATGCCTCTAGGTCATAAGCAGAGTAAGTATTCCCACGCTCAGCTGAATTCAGCTTCCGCGCCCAGAATGCCACTGGTTGAGAGCCTCCTCCCTGGTCCTGCAATAAAACTGCAGCTAGCCCTACGTTGGACGCATCTGTCGCTACGGTGAACGTCACATCAATGCCTATTTCCGGTATGGTCAGACAAGGTGCGGAAATCAAACGCAGACGAAGAGTCTCGAAAGCTTCCTGACAGTCAGGACTCCAGTCTACAACGGCTGGTTTTGTTTTACGTAACAAATCGGTTAACGGAGTGGTTAAATCACTGAAATGGTGTATAAACTTGGAGTAAAAATTGCAAAATTGTACAAAACTTCGCACTTCGCTCTGAGTTTTTGGCACAGGCCAATCTTTAACCGCAGATATTTTAGACTCAGATATCTGTAGCTTACCATCAGATACAGTATAACCTAAATACTCCATTGATGTCATCCCAAAGAAACATTTCTTTAGTTGCAAACGCAGGTTATGTTCAGATAATTTTGCCACTACCATACGAATATGTTCTAAGTGGTCAACATAATTCTCTGAATATATACAAATATCATCAAGATACACAACCACAAATTTACGCAAAAAAGGACGTAAGATATCATTCATCATACGTTGGAAAGTTGCGGGGGCATTGCATAATCCAAATGGCATAGCAGTCCATTCTAATAATCCATCAGGTGTCTGAAATGCAGTTTTATGTATATCTTCCTCAGCTATAGCTACTTGCCAATAACCAGAGGCTAAATCTAGATGGGTATAGCATCGAGCTGTCCTCAACTCATCAAGAGTTTCATCAATACGCGGTAAGGGATACGCATCCTTCCGAGTAACATCATTGAGACCACGATAGTCCACACATAACCGGAGAGATCCATCCGCCTTCCTAACAAAAAGAATAGGCGAGCCAAACTCAGATTGACTAGGACGTACAAGTCCGGCTTCAATAGCTGACTTTAATTGGCGATCTAACTCGGCACGCTCAGCCGGGGACAACCGATTGAGACGTTGTTTCCTCATAGTACCAGTAAGATCAATCTTATGGTCCCATGGTCTATGCTGCGGAGCACTATCAACCGGGCGCAACACATCCGGAAATTCATCATAAAGAATTTTACGAACAGCCTCCTTATGCTCAGATAGCATTGCATCATCCAAATGCAGATTAGGGTCATCCTTAATCAAACTTATTTGGACAGAATAGAACTCAGCCACACGGGGCTTTGCTTTCCCTCCCCGCGCCGTTTTCCGCATTAATTTCATAACTTTAGCTGCAGAAACCGAACTACATGCGGGACGGCGTTCTATTGTTTCAAACTGGACTTCTGTACCATCAATTAGGGTTAAGATACGATTCTCCCCATATTGGACAGATACCTGGGCTTCATCAAGCCAAGTTAATCCTAATACAACATCAGCCACATTGAGTTCTCGAAGAACATAAAATACTCGGTTTTCAAAAGAGTGTCCTGCTATATCAAAGGTAATGGTAACGATCTGTGTACAACTCACGCGTTGACCATTAGCAAGACGAACCGGAATTTTCTTCGGAAGTTTCTCAATTTGAATATTATTTTTACGGACAAAATCCTCAGAAATAAAATTCAGTGATGCTGCATTATCTACCAATTGCATCTACATGAGCACCAGTATTCAAGCTGATTTCAACCTTCAATAGTGGCCTGGGATCGTCCCATTTACTTAATGAAGCCACAGTAGCTGGTTGTGATACACCATCAACATTATCAGCCGACACAGTAACTGTTTCAGAGTCAAAAAATATTTTGGCTAACTTTTTCAGACTCCACGTTAAAATCCTGGGTGTCCGCAGACACCTCCCCATCTACATTAGGTGAGCAGGATTCATCCATAATATCATCAGGTATACTACATTCATTGTCCACTAGCCATATACGAATGGGCCACGGCGCAGGGCGAACATCAATATGGACTGTAGCATTATCTGGTGATAAACGGGTAAACATAGGCGTTCTAGCCGGAAACTCTTGGATTAGTTTCTAATGCTTTGTCTTAGCATCAAACTTATCCCAAGCTGGTAGTATAAAACACCCAGAGTATCATCACGGTTAGCTTTACGACACTGTTCAAAGTGTGAAGCAATTTGTTCTACTCTGTTCCATGGTGGATGTATATATACTCGTTCACCAGCTAAGTCCCGTTCTAAAACTGATTCATTGACTGAACAAAAGGGCAGATCCTTATGGGTATTCAATCCCTCATAAATCTGCACATCCCTCTAAAGTAAACATATACTTATCATAGAGGGGACAAAGATACGATCCACCAGTCTCCAGGTAACACCAGTATGTGTACTAGAAGTCTGGACATATTTACGACGGATATAGCTTTTACTCGACGACGACCCGACAATTTTCGAGCTGCTGTAACGAGTATGCTTTTCGTATCTATATCAGATGCTTTACTACCAGTACACGTATCAGTAGGTGCATCTACAGGGGCACGAGTAGAATCTGACGGTACATCATCATAATCTAAAGTGCGTAAAGTGCGTACTGACCTTGGATGTGCCGAGGCAACTTGCCGAGGGAGCGGTCGCCACTGAAAAGACCATAACAAAGGTCGTCGATCAGCGCGTCGACACGTCGACTCCTCCGCGCCTCTCCTCGGTTAGCAAACATGCGATGCGCCGAGCTCCGCTGCTCCGGATGACAAAGGCCCGCCGTACACTCGACGGTCGTCGGCTCGTTGCTCAGCTCCTGCCGAGCTATCGCCGGTATGTCGTAATATTCTTGGCGCGTACTCGGCGGAAGTCGCGGGCGCTCCAGCACGTCCTGCGATCACCACCTGCAGGCTATAGATGCAGATGCAGATGCAGGTGCATATGAGTCTATAGATGCATCCATTCATATGCATATGAGTCTATAGATGCATCCATTCATATGCATATGCGTCTATAGATGCAGTCTTCTCGTTGAAGGTCATGTATACTTGAGCCGACATACGAACGGCTATGACGACGAACTCGGACGCAGTAGCAGGTCGTTGAACAGCAGTAACGAATTAAACTTGATGCACGCCTCTCGCTGAAGATCAGGTACTTGGGCTGGTTTGCGTAACGCTGTAACAAACGCGGTAGCAGTAGCATGACGTTCTGCTTCAGGTTTATTTGCATACGACTGCCACCAGCGTTGCAGTCGTCCTTTCAGCTGCTGCACGACAAACATAAGTCCTGCAGGTGAATCACACTTTTAACTCTACTTGGCCCAGCATTTCAGGAATACTATGAAGCCAGATGTCGAGAGTATCGATGTCGTCGTTGTCGACCTTAGGATGCTGCTGCGCCGACTTACGCTGCGACTCAGTTAGTTTCGCCCCAGGTTTTTCATACCACGGTACAGGTTGCGATACTTCCAGCCGGTCGAGCTCAGCTGATATGTCGACAGCCATATAATCATTGACGAGCTCCCACAAAGGCGACTCGTCGAGGCCAAAACGAAACGGTACAGTAACAGGTACGCCAGGGTAACTCCTGTTAGTCCATATACCAGAAGTCGACACGGCCTTATACACGTTCGACCACTTATCGACGACTGCCGAGTGTATAGCCTGCGATGCGACATAGGGAACGGCACGACACCATTTACCCCGCAAGTGCGCAGCTATCTCGGTTGTATATGACGGACGACCATTGCCAGGTTCGACAGTGATTCTATCAGGGAAACGAGGGCCATTATCAGCTGGTGGGTCGGCCGCTACTTGAGGCCCAACAAACGGTATCAGATTATCGTTCACCAGCTGCTCAGCACGGTATGGCCAACGAGCATCAGTCTTCAGCTCATAAAAATTCACTCGTGCCTCATACAGAAAGCAGTCGGTTCCATCGATAGCCACGCAGTCGAACAGGTTCAGGTCAGCCGGATTCATCGTGATTCCGGTTTCAGTTTGCAGCATACGTACTGCGAGTTCGCGGACTGACAGGTCGATAAGTGTCGAGGTCCCACAGGGCAGAAAAGCAGTGTTATTATGATTCGGTTCAATTGTCATCATAACATCCCGCTCAGCACCAGCCCCCTTGCCTGAAGTCACAATCACAGTCGCTGTGACGCCGCAGTCGAAGGGCAGCTTAGTATCTGCGTCCCTCTCTCGAGCCGCCAGTTGTGCACGCGAAAACTTGCGCCTCATCACGTCACTCATTATACAACAAACGAGGAGTGCTTGCAGTGGAAGACTTGAAGATTCTGGAACTAACACTCGCTCCGAAACCAGTGCGGCAGTCTCAGCCGGACAGAGACCGCAGGGACAAACAAAGGTGGGTGTGCAGTGGTGGTGCAAAGGCGAGAGGCTACAGTGTTTTTCAGCATAGAACAATTGTTACAAGTTGTCTCCACCCGCTGCTAATAATAGTCTAGCTATCGTCGGCACTGGCCATCAGGCCATGCCGACCACTAGCAGCACGCCCACTGCCAAGGGCGTCACCATGGAGAATCAGACAGTAGGCAGAACGTCAGCCCCGTCATTGTACGGCAATACATAACATATCCCCTGCACTGTCAAGGATAGAATATATCTGACAGACAGGCAGACATAATTATATATAATACAGCAGGCCGATATACGAGTACTCGTGCGCGTGACATGCGCGCACTCGTACTCTAGTACCCGTAGAATGTACATCATTCAGTGGTACCGGCTCTCGTACTGTATTATGCCAAAGATAGCGCATGACAAGTCACAATACAGTATAACTGTCACACTACATCTCTCCCTCTTGGACAACTAAAGCAGTATTCAATTTGCAATTGGAATCCTAGCCGGATATTTAGCCGCATGTTGCAGAAATTCATCTGACTCAGCAAATTGCAGCCACATCGGCGTATCCAGAAAACCTTGCAAAGCAACAGTTCGTTTTACATCAAACAAACGATGCCAAACAGGTGCAATAGTTTTATCTGCAAAGTGCACCAAAAATTCAATTGAGTACCCTTGCGTCCTGGCATCAAGCCAACTTTGACAGCAGATATT
>VCJN01001401.1:0-71879 GCA_006384855.1 Tetraselmis striata
CGGTGGGCAGTACTGGGGATGTTGGGATCGGTGGTGTCTACCGCCTAGGCAGCCAGACTGCCAGGAGTATACTGATTCAGCTGCCCACAACAATGGAAGGCTCGCAGCGCTCTTGAGTTAATATTCAGGTGCAACAGAAACGCACGTCTGCCAGAATATTTATATGAACACATGGAAAAGCCATATGAGGCATGCTGATGTGGGTGAAGGATCAGTGCTTGGAGACTGCCATCATGTACGCATGTACCTACACAAATGCATTGGATGTGTGGCGGTGTGAGATGAGCGCAATTGGCATTTGATGCCAGGATTCTGTGAAAAAACCTCTTGAGCTGCATTTCGGAGGTGAATGCTTGAGTGTGAATCAAGGCATTCGGCAGACATTCAGCACTGTTTTATGAGATAGTCCTGTATTGCTTGCAGACAAGTGGACCACATGCAGCGTGTGTGTGGTTCAGCTTGGCTCTTGCAGTCGACCCTGGTTTTAAGCTGAGGTTTGACATGGAGCCCTGGATTCAGTTCGAGCAGTTCCCACGAGATCTTTCGCTCGATCTAGACTAAGCTTTCTATATTCAGTCATGCCCTCAGGTAACCTGCGCTGGTTGATACAAGCGGGGTGCTTGACCTGTTGATGAGGGACCACTGACTTGCCAGAGGGGAGAAGAGGAGTGGGGCTGCCATACCATGGCAATGGCGCAATCGGGCGAGTACTGCGTGTAACGAACCCACCTCGGTAGGCTGCAAGGAGGAGAATACCGATATCAGCTCCTCGTGGGATGTGCAGCAAAGGCAAAGCAGACAGCAACCCATGCGCAAGGAAGACGCTGCCTCCAGGCAGAGGGGCCAACAAGGGTATACAGACGGAATTGAATTACAGCAGTGAGGAGGCACGCCTGCAGGCGCGGGCGATTTTTCTGCGCCAGCCTGAGGGAAGTCATAAAGGTACAGTCGTTATTCTCGGCGCGGCCAGCTGCGCGTGTTCACTTGAGGCTCATCTCGCTGAGGGTCTTCTTGGCGCCGGCCACCAGCTCGGCGCGCGTGTCGGGGTTGATGTACAGGTAGGCGAAGTAGGTGCTGGCGCCCAGGCCCACCAGCTCGAAGAAGCCGCCGACGAGCGGCAGGCTGTCGATGGTGTTGAGCACGGTCAGGCTGGTGTACAAGGCAAGCACGCCGGCGAAACCCAGCGCGACCGCGGCAGGCTTGTCCTCGACGTCTTCCCAGGCCGTCGATGCCGCACTGACGGCCGCCTGTGCCTTCTCCGCCACTGCGGTCTTGTAAACCTGTGCGACACCCGGCCGTGGCCTCAGCTTTCGCAGCTTGCGTCGACGACTGTCGGACTGGCCCCGCTGGGCGGATACTATTTCAGACGCCGGCTGCCATGCCCTGAACGCGTTTCCTCCATATCACCATCGTCGAGACAGCTGGTATTCAAATCGTCTACCCGTACGAGCAGCGACCTAGTAGTCGCTTCTCTAACTGGTTCGGGTAATCCTTATTGATCCTGCGCCGCTGTGCCGAGCTGCTTGATGTGCGAAGAAGTCAGCAGCGGCTGGTCGTCAACGGGGTCGAGCAAAAGCCACTTTGACTGCGGGTGTCCTTGAACGAGACTACCCTCAGGAGCGGCGGCCGTACTAGGCCTGTATCCCAAACTCCTTCGAGGGCAAAACGGAAACGTGTAAGAAATGCCAGTGCGTTGAGCTGCGCACGTGCGAATTGGCACGTGCCGCTGGTTGTGGGACGCGGCGGGTGTTATGTTTTTTCAAAAATCCAACTCTTGGGGAGTGGAAGAGGGAGAGGGAGAGGACCCAGACAAAGGCAGAAAGCCGATAGGCGCCCTGCAATACCAGTCACGGATCCTAACGAATCGAAAGATTCATATCACGCCCGACTCAGTCTGGGTGCTGATGAGGATATTGCAAGGCCGTATAAGCGAGTGGGCGGGCCCAACGGTTGGTCGGCCTGTCTGGCGAGTTGTGGACAAGCGAGCAGCGGACAGCGAAGTAGCGGACAGGCGAACGGCGTCGACGTCGTAAGTGCTACTTTCACAATCTGGAAGGCATCACAACAGTGCATGCGCACGAGACCAGCAGTCGCCTACCTCGAGCTGCTCCGCGTCGAGGTCCACGGCGGGAAGGGAGATTTCTGGCGCGTTGAACTTGGGCTTCTTCGCCATCACGCGCACCGACGCGCGGGCACGGCGCGGGGCCAGGGACACGCGGGCACCGAGGCCGGCGGCAGCAGGGGCGACGCACATACAGGCCATGATGATGACGGGTGCGATGGAGGATAATATGGGGGGAGTTTCGCGAAGTGGTGTTGAGTGGGAGAGTGGTTATGGCGCGACACCAGTGAGTGTCGGAGAATACGGCAGTTGGTCGTCGGGCGCGCCTCCGACAGCACCGTCAGACCGACTCGACGACACACCGAGTCACCGACGCGCGGTGACATTGCCGACTAGCGACTAGCAGAGCACAGGCTGGCGGGGCCCAGAAGCAGAGTACTCGACCCGCCTGTATGGGACAACTATCTGTCCTGATTCGACGGATACTGCCACCGACTAGTCATCGAGGCGTCAATTTCTTCGCATTTAAGAGGAACGTGGATTATTATTTCAAGTTAGCAGTCCCATACATACAATCAGCAGATTATGAATTCGATTTTGAGTTTCTGTCCCGGAAGCGTTCCAGGTGGTCGCTAAGGATTAAATGATATGTGGTCGCATGATGATATGCCGGCAAGGTGTGGACCCGGTATGCTTGGTAAAAGTAAGAGTGAAGTTCGCCCCGGGATTAGGCCGAAGCTGCCCCAGCACTTGCTTGACCTCTAGCGCCAACTGCAGTCGTAGGTCTGGCGAAGCCCCTAGACCATTGCCTCATTCGAACCCCCAAGGGCTAATTCATCGACCGGGTAAACCCAGGACACGCCGGGACGATATTGCCGAAAATACATCGGCCAGGAGTCGATACCCGCGGACCGCTCGCGTACGAGACGACCGCTCAACCGAGCGGACAAGGTATGTACACCTGCCCACAAAAGTCTTGCCCCCCCCCCCCATCCCCCCCACAAAGTCATACGACACGCGGGACCGAATTCAATGTTGTGATGGTATATGGCAATATTACAATATTACTATATGCCATTCGACCAACCGCAAGTAAATATGCTCAATCGTAGCTGGGTGTATCGTCGCTAATCGGAAAATATCGCTTACTTTATTTGGCGCAGAGAAGTCGCAGACAAAGTGGCAGACGCGACGCAACAGTGCCCCAATTTCAGCACTGTAAGCAGACAAGCGGTTCGGAGCATATAAATAACGTTTTTTGCCAGATGTAGGTACATTTTTCTTCGAAATTTGTCGACATAATGGTATCATGCGACCACTCCCTGCTTTTCATTGAGTAGAAACGAGTCTCTGCGCGAGAGGGTAGACGAATCCGAGGTATGTCGATGTCGGGAATATTGTGCTGCAATCGCAGTTTTGGGAGGCGTGCCAAGGGGCATATTATCTTCGCGAAAGGGCGTCGGATTGAGGCATACGAGGTCGACGCGTTGGAGAAGCCACAGCAAAAGCGCTCTCACATAAGTCAGGGGACATATATATTCCGGATTGTTGCGCTCAGATTTGCGATTCGCTAACGTTTAATAAGGGGTCTACGGGCCCAAAAACGTGTTTTCAGACATAGGGGCCCAGTGTTAGGCCACGTCACGGGCACCTAGATGCAACCCATTTTGCCTCGGACTCGAGTTCACAAATGCTCTGACGTGGACCAACAACGTTGCATTACGGCGTTTCCCCATGTTTCTAGACAACTTTTATTTGCTAGTGATGCTTGAAAGTTTCTGCAGCTTGGCAATACTGTTTTTCGGCACAATGCCTATCTTTCATGCACAC
Source organism: Tetraselmis striata (assembly GCA_006384855.1). Lineage (NCBI taxonomy): Eukaryota > Viridiplantae > Chlorophyta > Chlorodendrophyceae > Chlorodendrales > Chlorodendraceae > Tetraselmis > Tetraselmis striata. The sequence goes on from VCJN01001401.1 coordinate 3,893, forward strand.
CTCCCGCGCTGCGTCATGGCAGTGGCGCATCAAAAGGGTTTTGATATGGGCTACTCGCATGGCACGGTGAAGCTTGGGCCATATAGCGCGTCGCGTGCTATATATGCTACCAACGGATCGCATTTCCTGTCCCTTTCGAACGCTGAGAAAAACGTAGGGATAGTGGCGTATGCAAGGGTGTGATGCCACACCATCATCCATCTGGCACAATACTTACACAAATTATTCATCATCTATTATACTTTCCGTGCGCGAAAGCTTGGGAGCATGCGCAGCCCCAAAAAGCTGAAACGCATGCAATCGTATTATGCCATTTTCTGGTCAAAAACAACATTTACTCTGGCACGATACTTACACAAGTTATTCATCATCTTTTATACTTTCCGTGCGCGAAAGCTTGGGAGCATGCGCAGCCCCAAAAAGCTGACGAAACGCATGCAATCGTATTATTATGCCATTTTCTGGGCAAAAACAACATTTACTCACTGTGAGCAGTAAAAGCGCATCGCGTGAAACGATGCTTTCGCGCGACATTTTGGAGGCTGCGCTGCAACTAAGGCCATTCAAGCTAAGCTTTAGTGTAGTTAGTGGAGTGTGTGTGGTTTTAACTGCATGCTGGCACGCAGCGATGCGCTCGCAAGCGGATTCCTCCAGGGCTAAACTTTGGTGGGGGGGTGTACTGTATATATGCTTGGTGTTTGACTGCGGCGGATGATCTCGTCATTCCCGTCTCGCTCGCCCAGGCCACAGCTGGCGCGAGCGGGAATCGTCAGGGCATCGAGGGATGGCCGACTCGATTATCGGAACCCCGGTACTATAGCGTGATCGCGAAGGAGCGAGCGTCGCTCGTCGCGAAATGTACAGTATATAGCGACTATGGTTATTCGGTACGGGCACTGTAGTAGTGTGGGCAGGTAACCACTACTACAGCGGGTACATGTCCTGCCTAGCTGTGCCTAGTACCCTAGGCTAGGGTACCTAGTACTGGTACCCGGAGTCTAGTTTGTCCCTGCGAAGAGAACGCGGAGGGGGAAAGTGGTACCTCAGGCACCGGCTCGTCCCCACCCGCCCCGAAGAGCAGCAGATTCAGCGGCGCGTGGCACGCGCGAATTCCGCCGGCAGCAAGCATGCATGCCGCGGCGCGCCGCGGACATGCGCGTCGCCTTCGGCGATGCCGCTGCTTGCCGACGCCGCCGGCTTCGGTGCATAGCCCGCCCCCTCGCCCCGCTAGCAGCCCCCCTCGCCACCTCGCCCGTCTCGCTTCCAAAAAAGGGACAGGCAACAGCGCCGCACCTCGGGTGCTCCGTGTGCGTGCACGGTCAGGCAGCGAGCGAGGGTTACCCCGGCACAGGTAGTAGGCGCGGCGCCATGGCGGACGACGAGCAGGTGGAGACGCAGGAGAAGGTCGACCTAACCAAGAAGTACCGCACCGCGATAGTGGAGAGCCACATGACAACGGAGTTTGAGAAGGACGCGGTGCAATTCAGCCTCGAGGCCTTCCACACGTACAAACATATGAAGGATGTCGCCGGGCACATCAAGCGGGTGCGGCGCACCCCTCTGACATCCGCCGCTACCCCCCCCCCCCCATCCCCCTTCAAACACCCCACCCATCTCTTCAATGTTCCAGACTGGGCGCCTACATACCGCACCCAGGGCCAAACCAGGTCTTGGGTTGGCCTCCCTTTACCGCGCCTTACCTGCTGTAGCGGTGACCGTGACACCCTCGCGTCACCCACTCCTAGCCTGAGGTGACCAGAATATCTCGGGTTTGTCTCTGTGTGCGTTGCTCTGATACGGCTGTTGCCCTGCCTGGTGGCGCAGTCATACGATAAAAAGTATCCGAGCAACGGCAAGGCGACCGACGGGGTTTACCACTGCGTAGTGGGGAAAAACTTCGCGAGCGCCATCTCGCACGAGACGCGCTTCTACGTGCACCTCATGGTGGAGACGTTGCACGTCATCCTGTGGAAGTCCAAGGACAGCCCATTCGACCTGGAGGAGCAGTGAGGTGGTGGTCAATCGCGATGGACCGGCGCGGTGCCGCGGGGGCAGCGCCCTCGTCCTCGCACGCGGGTGTTGCATCGGGGCGCCACGGCCCCATCGGCCTCGACCCCTACTAGAGGAAGGGGCGTGCGCTGAAGGCGCTCCCGGCTGCAAGTGCTGCAGCGCGCGAGTGGGACCAGCGCGGGGGTGACCGGCACATCCCGGCCCGAATGTATCGGGATCTTGCATTCGGCATGTAATTACAGCATTACCAATTCACCTACACACTGGCCGGTGCCTGGTTGCAAGCCCCGCCGCTATTGCATCACCCTGATTCATGCTTGAGGCTGACAAACCTGCAGGTGCCGACACACCCATGAGAACCAGTAGTTCAAGCCTGAACACGGGGTCGCATGCAAGCGTGGCAACGGTCGCTACAGCTCTGCCACATTTCTGCCGCCCCCCCCCCCCCCCCCCCCCCCCATCTTCATCGCCTCTCGCAGGTAGGTCTCCCGACTTAATCACTCGCACTACGTTTCGATCACGTTGGCATCCGGGCATATAGACACAGCCATTGAAAAACATGGGCCATGTGTACGTGTCAGTTAAGGGTTGCGGAATTTCGACAGAGGGGGGAGGGGGGGGGGGGTCTCTTGGATGAAAGCTGCAGCTCCGCCTTGATCATATTTGCGTTCTACTGTCAATCTCCATGATCATATTGCGTTCTACTGTCCATCTCCACGGCGACACAGGTGACCCGACGTTATTGCATCTACAGGCATTTCCCAGCTGGGCCTGACAGAGTCTCTGCCTTAATACAGAAAGCGCATCCCCCGCTCCATGCCCCCTTGTCACTGTGTTGCCAGGTGGCCAGAATGTCCCGGGCAACCCGCCCAAGCTAAACTGGATTGAGCGCTGGGAATGAAATGGATACACGGTCGGCTACGTGGGTGACCGTTGCCTGGCCATCTTCAACGGCTGCGATTGGGGCTAAATGTCCGGCTCCTGCCGGTACCCTGCGGCGCGGCCGCTAAGCCCGGGCACGGCCTTCTCCACCGCCTTGGCCTCCGCGCCCGTGGCGGGGGTCTCGAGGCCTACATAGCTCCGCCTGCAAGCCATGCCAGCGGAGGGCGTAAGAGGGTGATGGGGGGGGGGGGGGGGGGGGGGGGAGGTGCAGGTTTAGCGGCCAATCGAAAATGCATAATTAAAAACAGGTGGCGTGCCATGCCAGCGCAAATCCAGAGATGTCCGGCAGGGCGGCTTGCGTGTATACAAACACATTATAATTGTGACATAGGCGTCTACATATTCGATGACAACCGCAATCAATAGACTAGCGCTGGCATCACTGTTGCAGTTGGAACGGAAGGCCGTAATTGTGAGGAGTGATGCCATCCAGCAAGTCATATAGAGTAAATAAGATTCCGCCAGCTCTGCGACTAAGCCGTGGGCACATGGGGGGCCGGGGGGGGCGGACTTGTGCCGCAAATACTCCGCAGCGTTGGCCGCCTGCAGCTGGCCGCCACCCTGCCGTGGGGCCAGTGACATGCCGCCCTGCTTGGCCACGAGGGCGGTGGACGCCTCCGCTGCGCCGCCGTCCTCGGGCCCCTCATGGCATCCCTCCGCGGAGCCTGCAGGCACCGCCATCCACTGTCAGCAACGGGCGTGGGGGCGCAGGTGTGGCAAGCGCGGCATGCGGTGTGTTGGGCTGGGCGTGGGTGACACCGGGGCGGCCACGGCCTCCTAGACAGGGCCCCGCTTGTGCTCCCGTCTGAGCCTCCGCACCTGATGCCGCCAGGCTCTCCAGCGTGCCGTGGAAGTCCAGGCGGTAGTCCGCCGGGTCCCAGTCCTGCTCGCTGAAGGCCAGGCGCGCCTCATGCGGGGTGATGATGGGCGACAGGTACTCCTTGCTGTCCAGCACCACCCCTTGCGGGCAGCCGATAATCACAAAGACCTGATCCGTCGCAAGGGCGGGCGGACGCTGAGCTAGAGCGGATATGGGATGAGAGTTCCGTAGCTAAGTGGGTTGGCGGCGTGCATGCCAGCATGCGCAGCGACGGTGATAGGTCTCCTCAGGCAAAACATGAAAGAAACGCAATAATCTGATAGGGCCCCAACCAATCGATTACCATATGAGAGGTGTTTGCGGAGGGGGGGGGGGGGGGGGGGGCACCTCGATTTCCGGAAAGTTGGCCAGCTTGGCCGGCGACGGCTTGCCGACCAGCACGGTGTAGCAGGTGCGCCCGGAGTCCTCCACCAGCCGGCGCAGCGCCGCGATCGCGTCGCCGTAGCCAGCCACTCCCAGCGTGCCCACCAGCAGCCCTGGCGCCACCGCGAACATCAACAGTACCATCATGAGCACCGGCACCAGCAGCATCCACATCGGCATGGGCAATAGCATTGGCACTCGACACATCAGCAACAGCCTTAGCACCAGAAGGGCTGAAATCAACACTGGCGTTGGCAATTGGCATTGGAAATTGGGATTGGGGTTGGGATTGCACAAGACACACCAGCAGCAGCAAAAGGACGTATGACCGCACCGGCGTTAGCATTGGCACTGGCATAGGCGTTACTGTTGCGATTGGCAATATTGCAATGGGTGATAGGATATACGGTATTCGGTGGTAGACATCCGTGTGTGCCTGCTGCTCGAGCACGTCTAGTGGGCCGGCAAGAGCGTAAAGGGGGGCGAAGGGGGGGGGGGGGGGGGGGTCCGCTCACCAACGATAGCCGCCTCCTTAGCCTTCTCCATGAGAAAGTAGCGCTTGCCGAGGATACGGGACACTGTGGGCGGCAGCCCCTCGCTAACGTCCGTCTGCCAAAGGGGGGCGAGGAGGGCAAGAGCAGGGCGACCATAGTGAGTAGAGAGGGCGGAGCAAGTGGTGATTGGCTGGGGCAGGGGCGGGGGGGGGGGGGGGGGTTTACGGGGCAGCCGTCGCCGTCGACCGCTATCGCCGCCCAGCGCAGCTGGTTGAAGGTGAGCTGCAGGTGCGTGGCGGTGCCGCTGCTCCCCGGCGGCGGCCCCACCCACACCGCCGCGCACTCCGCCATCGCCACCCCCGCCGGCAGCTCCCACGCCAGCCCCGCCATCGCATGCCGCTGCGCCCCCCCGGCCCCGCCGGGCGCGCTCCCCCGCCCCGCCGGCTCCGCCGGCTCCGCCTCGCAGCCCACCAGCTCCGCCACCACCACAGCCACCGCCGGCGCAATGCCGTCCAGCGCGGCGCGCAGCTCTGCGGCGGCGTGCGCGAGCGCGTGGTCGGGAAACACCACCAGCGCGGCGGCGCCCTTGCAGGCGCGGCCGCCCGCGTGGGCCGCCAGCGCTGCGCCCACCGCGGCGGCAATTAGCGGCTGCCGACCGAACACGTAGCGCGCGGGCAGCCGGGAGAGCGGGCACATGCAGGCGGCGCCGTAGTGCACGATGGCCTGCGGCAGCGGCGGTCAGGCGGTTGAGGCGGCCAGGCGGTTGAGGCGGTCAGGCGGTTGAGCGGTAGGGGGGGGGGGAGAAGCAACCTACAGGACAGCGTAAAACATTCACCGTACGGTCTGACGGTACATACAACATGTTATATTATAATAAGTTGTAATGATAATGTACGGGTATGGACATGCACGTTATAGTATTTAGTTAGTGGCGCAGAAAAAGACGCATTGATATATGCAACAAACTCGTTCTTCCCAATGGCGTCCCCGTACCGGTCCATGTGTCTGAGGAGGATATGGGTATCTGGTTGAGGACCCGCTGGTGGGTGGGTTGTGGGCCAAGGGGTGAGGGGGGAAGGGGGGGGGTGGGGGGCACCTCCGCATTGATGTGCGACGCCGCGACCTCGTCCACGCAGGCCGCGTTATAAGAGGTGTCCGCCATGAGGTAGCACCGACAGCCTGGCGACGCCGCCGGCCGAAGAGCGGCCACGGCCGCCTGCGCACGGGACCGGCGTGGGAGGACTAGTGAGCGAGCCGCGCCCGTCATCGTACACGAGACAAGAGCCTTCCTGACCAGGCAGGCTACAGACTGCGTGACAGTGGCGCTGCTCGGCTGTTCCGCTGTTCGCTTGTTCTTTTCGGTTTCTTGTGCTTTGCCGCCGACGGCTCTGCACTTCTACGTGCCGACCTCACTCTCGCCAACCAGCCCAGCGGCCCCATCTCCCTGGTCCCTTGCCACCCACCTCCAGATCACGTGTTAGCGCTGGCGCATCCGACAGTAGATCGTCTGGGAACTGCAGCGCGACGCGCGTGAAGCCGCGAGCCGCCGCCCAGGCCGCCGTTGCGGGCAGGTCCCACCAGGCGCGCCACACGTCGCTGCCGACCGCGCCGGCGTCGCAGGGCGTCGCCATCGTCGCCAGGGCGCTCACTCACGGTCGTGGGTGAGAAGTCGTCCCAGAGGCGGCGATCGGGGGGGGGGGGGGGGGGGAGGAGGAGGGGGGTAGGACGCCGGCTGAAGTCAACAGCACTGGTTGCGGAGGCGGTGGCCTGCGCAGGGGTAGTCGCTTAGCAGACAGGGGCGGCGGCCGCCGTCTATCTATACTCGGAATTTAATAGCGCGCGCGGTCAGTCGGCCACTTCGCGGCAGAGACGGTGCGGGGCGCGGGCGTTGCGTCGAGGCATCGACATATGCGCTGTCGTCAGGACGACTCGATATGAATCAGAACGAATCAGATCGAAGGGTATCCATATGCCTTTTTAGATCATTAGTCCCTGATCGACGGACTGACGACAACCTTCGCTGGCAACCTTTCATTATGTACATGAGCTAGCAGCAGAAGGCGATATCGGAAATCACCAAAAAAACTTCCATAGTTGCTGTTAGTTCTGTTTGTAGTGCGCATTTGTGAAAGCCCTGATGTAATAAAATTTTATGACGGACTGACGAAGACCGTATTTACCGTAGGTAGCGCACGGCCGTAGATGGTTTCGGAGCATGGTTCCGGAGCGTCGGCGCGGAGGCTACGAAGATGATAATTAATGTCCCGCGGCGTGCCGCGCAGTGCGCCCTGCCTATATTTATTTTTAGCTCGCTAGGTATTTTAGCTCACATTTCGCCGATAGGGCCTGTAGTATAATCAATAATGTAATGCCCATCCCCACCCCCCCGCCTTTGCATCTCGCCGCAAGCAGCATCTGGTAAAGCAACGGCATAATTGTTTATGCTAAATCCATGCAAATTAAGCATCAGTCTTGTCGTCGTTTAGTGCCTCTCCTCGCACTGCCCTATATGCGCCCCTTCCCGCGGCCAGCCTTGGTTGCCGCCTTCTCCGCTGGTTCGGCAATCTTCGCCGCCATCGCCTTCTCCGCGCGAATCCGCGCTGGGAAGGGCCACTTGCGCTCCTTTTCCGGCTCCACTGCCCCTCCGCCTCCATATGTCCACCTTCTTCTTGGCTGACCGTCCAACTGCCATGCTCCTGTCTCCAATTGAATTGCTCCTCGCACCATCCCAGTGCTGCGCCCTCGCCTGCGGTTGCTTGCGCGGCCTCCTCCAGGTCCATCGCTCCCATGGCCGGGTGCTGCAGCGCATGTAGCTTACTAGCGCTGAGCTCGGTCATGATGGCAAGGTTCTTGACCATGGAGAAGGGGGAGCTGCACTCCAAGGTGCGAGCTGCGTCCTTCACCACTAATTGCAACTGCGCCACCGCCTCCACCGCCTCCGGGGTTGTTGTAGTGCCGCAGATTTTGAGGCGGATAGTCTCCCCGACCCCCTCCGGAGTGCAGCGCAAGTGCGTAGAGCTGGCGCGCCGGAGAGGAAGCCTCCGATGCCGGATGTGATACCGGGCGCTTCATGCCGGCGGAGCTAGTCCTGCATGTAGCAGGTCTCGGGGTCTTCCGTAGCCCGCCCCCTTCCGCCGAGACGGGCTCCGACTATGTTTCGTAAGAGGCCAGCGGATCTAAGCGACCGGTTCTCGGAGTCTCGGAACACCGAGTGCTGCCGCTGCCACTGCCGCTGCTGGCGGTTGCCTGGGCGGTAGCTCGCATGCCGACGGGTCGAGGGCATGCGCTTTGGGATGCACCTACTCCGGGGCCGGGGCTGGCGCCGCAGCTCCGTAGACCAATGGCATACGGGGCCGGTGGTCTACGTATGTTACCTCTCATTGGCGCAGCCGCCGCCGGCTGACGCTGGGCCGCCAGGCGGTGGATGGCGCCGCGCAGGAAGCCGTTTCTGTCCGTAGTCTTGTGGGCGAGGCCGCTCCCGCCGTAACGGTAAGTAGTATTAGAAATAGTAATATAGCAATAGTACACAGCGGTTTTGTGATGTGTTCATAAAATAAACACCATGAGCGTTCGGCAGAGTCCGAGCGTGTTGACTGATCCGCACGGTACCAATACGATTACGCGGTCCGTGCATGCCTACGCATAGGCAGTGGAGGGGAGGGGCCGATGGGTTAGCGGGGTCCAGGAGCCAAGGGGGGGGATGGGGGGGCATAATACAGTCACCATGCCACAGCACCGACGCAGCCCCTAAGTAAGGCCATCCGGGTGGCCTCGAGCCCTCAATAATAACAACATCAAGCGTACTACCGGTACGGCGGGTGCCGTCGGTCAATAAGGACACTGCGCAGCATTGCCACCCGCCATGTATGCTAGGGGTCAAATTTAAACGGAACCATGCCGGAATTATGGCGAATGTCTCTATAGGTGAATCGCAAATAGAATGGAATCGCAAATAGAGGCTCGTACGTAGTCAGGAGTCGGCACTCGTAGCAACAAAACCACGGGGCCATGGCACCTAAGCAGCCCCAAACACCACTCTGGGTGGACGCAACAACAACATCAAATATTACGGGCTAGTCGGGGAGGTTAGTGAATAAGGGGACAATATGTTGAAATGCAGGCACCGCCACCATCACAGCCAGGAGTCCGCATGGAGAACACCCAACGCGGTTCCGGCATTTGATCACACGGTGGCCGTTTCTCCGCCAACTACAATTCATCACATCTTCGGCAACGATCACAATGGCAGCGTGCAGTCCCCTATCTTGATACTCCATTATCATGTCATCATTGGGACGTGTTTCGTTGCATACCCGGCAAAATGTCTCCGCAAATGATATGTGGATAAATACCAAATGCTCGCAAGTACACGGTACAAATACAAACGATATGTGGATAAATACCGCGTCTCGGACGGACAGGCATGAATGGCATATCATAGCTGAATTTTCTTTTTAGTCTTCTAGCAAATTAGCAAAACATCAAAGTCACGCAGCAGCGCGCCAACGCCTATCCTCGCAGCACGGGCAAGCTGTGAGCAGCAACTCGTCAGCTCATCATAATATAGAACCAGTGACAGTAAATAACTATATAGCTCGTCAAATAGTGCTGACAACATGCTGACAGCGGGTGACGCGTCGGGAGTCTTGCTGGCAAATGGCGGATTGAAGTGCAGTATAGTCGGTCCTTGCTTTGTCCGAGGCCTTCTTTCTATCTACAGTTGGCTCACGTGCCGATGGGGCAGCAGAGCACTATTTGCATCATGCGCTTCGACTTCTGGTAAAAGGTGTATTTGGCGCCATGTTTCAGTCTGTGGTAGATATCGGAGTGTGGTTTTGCCGAGGCTCCGTGATTGAGGCGATGATTCACCGTCTATTATTACCTGGCAATATTTGGCGGCCAGTTGAGGGCTTGCTGCCGCGCCATCAATGTAGTCTTCCTTACAAACAAATGATATATATAGGAGCTCAGTGATAAAGCAATAAAGCATCACCAATCTAGGCAGGCGTGGATGGATAATTTGTCCAATACAAGCTACTCCATCACCGCCATAAAATGGCCGTAGACAAATTCGCGAGTGCGGCAACTGTGCGATGGTCTCATGGCAATAGCACTGCAGCAGACGGCGTGGTGTAGCGCATAACGACTATGTGGAGAGTATGTGCGCGAGGGCAGCAGGCAGCCCTGCGGACTGCGGCGGTGGCCAGTCGTATGTATTTCGACACTACGGCGGTGTTCCGATAGATATATTAACGAGAACATGCGCGCTATGGCTATGGGTGCTGTGCAACATGATGTGCTGAACCGCCTGAACGGAGTGTCCGGATTGTTGTTGACAGAGCGTGGCGGCGCGGGGAGTGATGAGGCGAAATAATGGCGGATTGCCGCGCGGACACATGCGCATTGCTATTGCTAAATAACGCTAGGTAGTATCGGATTTTATCGGTTCATCAGAGCAGCATGACGCGTACAACGCATGGATTCTATAGCGTTGCTGCCCATTGACCGGGATGCGCCACGCCGTCAGTGTATCATATTCGTAGTCGTTAACTCGTGTAGTCATCAGCCCGCGTGAGACAGCGCCGCTAGCCCGTAGTGCGGGTGAAACTGGAATAAATGTGTCGTAAAGAAATTTCAAATTATTTCAGAAACGACATTTGATATTTCGCTATTGATATCCTTTATACTAATACACGCGATACCCAATCCTAGATAATTATACCCAATAAAGACACGCTGAATTAATATGCGACATCAGTACGCTACATGATGCTTCTGCCCTATTCATCGTCACGGTGGCAAACACGTAGCGCAGCGCGTTAGTACATGACTACATATAGTACCAGCCCGCCTACCAGCAAAGGCACCATAGTGGTATATGAGCTTGCTTGCTCACCCTTCAATATTACAACTTGCACAGTCGTACCGATAAGTAGGCTCTCGTTGTCTAACCGACTGCGGGTGCAACCCGCGCTAAGGGACGGCTGCGAATGTTATTGGCGACGAAGTAATGTGCTGACGCGACGACCTGCGGGATATGCATACGACGGAGTTCGCTCTATATATTGCCACACTTTATTTATAGAGTGGCAGTAGCGCCAACACAGCAAGCTGGCTCAGGTTAACCTGCTGGCCGCCTGCCGGAAACGCTAGGGTACGAAGGGCACGACTCATCCGCAGATGGCGCGTGTCGGAGCATCGCCGTGGTTTCGGAGCAGCGGCGGGCGTGCGTACAGCGCAATGAATAATGTGCGATCCATGGCAGCACTTACATGCCAAAGCTGTCATCTTACGGCGGCTACAGTACAAGTAATTACATGTGGAATCTAAAGATCGCAATACATGCTGCCTCTGTATAGCAGAACAACTTGCAATCGACAGCTTGATAAAAGAGGCCGTGTGCCGTGGCAGCATATTGCACAGTCATTCGATCCTTGTTCCTTGCAGTCATTCGATTCAATCGATTGCAGTCATTCGATACCTTGTGGAATCCCGGCAGCAGTGTCCTTGCACATCATGGGGTCATTGACTGCAATTAATAAGTCTGCAACATCATCACCAAAGCAACCGCAACAATCTCCGAATGACTAATCCATTAACAAACCTTGATGAATCACTGCATCAAGCCAACTGCATTGTTTAAGAATATATTTTGACCGTAGTGCCTTGTGATGCCACGAAAAGGCGGGCCGCCCAGTGAGCTGGTGATACCGCCACATGCGGGAACACGAAGATGCGAAGGCATGGGTGGTCGCCTAGTCCCATGGGGGACCGCCATCAGTTCTCGGTGCCCCTACATGGGTGTGAACTCGCCCTGTGGGCCGTCCTCGCCCTGTGGACCGCCCACCTGCACCACCAGTGCCGCCCGCTTGCTCGTCAGCTGCCGGAACCGCTGCTTCAGCTTGAGGTAGGACGGCAGGTGGCTCTTGCCGCGGGCCTCCAGGTTGGCCATGCCCTCCTCGCAGCTAGCCAGCGCCTCGTCGATGGCCTCCAGCGCCTTGGGGAGGCTGGTGGCCGCCTGGCGGGTGCGGTTGGTGATATGGCTGCATTGCTCCTACGGGGTGCGGACACCCAGGCCGCCACGCAACCCCCATCATGACACGGCAAAGCACTGCCATATGTTGCGAAACAGCTGCTCGTGTTAGGGCATTCATTCCAACCGCATGTGCCTATTCACCAAGAGGGTCACGTATGATCATCGGAGCGCCACAAACATGCAGAGAGCTTTGATAGGAAATATTGGACTACAGACCCCATACATGTCAAAGCTATCAACGGGTCCACCTGCGCCCTGAAGGAGAGAGATTATGAAGAGAACATTCGGGATGATACTTCATCCAGGAGCAGTTAGTCGACCCACAGATACACACAAACACGAACAAGATGCGAAATTTGTAGGGGTGACATTTTTGGACGGTAAATCAGTAGGCATAACTGTTTGCGACTGCACACTGCCACGAAAGCAAACCATACATGGAATGGGACTGCGTCAATGCTCGCAGCACCCCCCAGTGGGAAACAGGGCGGGCGACTCACCCCAAAGCGCAGCGCCTGCAGCGTCTGCGTGATCGCGCCGAGAAGCACAGGCACAGGCGCGCTCAGAGCTACCCAGCATCACGCACCGGCAAGCGTCGAAGGCGGTGCTGCGCTGCATTGCACTTGAGGAGGAGGGAAGGAGGGGGGACGAGGAGGGGGAGCTCGCGCTCACCTGGTCGGCGTGCTGCGTGTCCATGGAGGCGGTGACGAGGCAGTGCGTGCGCGAGTTGCCGCCCAGCGCGCCGCGCAGCAGCTGCGTGAGGCGCGACTCGTAGTACGGCACGTGCGGGCGGCCCCGCACCAGCGCCGTGATGACCTTGCCCAGCACCAGCAGGCTGCTGTTGATGCCCACCGCCTCCGCGCGGCGCTGCCCCTCAGCCTGGCGGCCCGGTCAACCACGCGCAGCAGGTGAGCACAACACAGAGAGTTTTCGTATCGTCGTCACTGGCGGCTCGTACCGGTCCCCGTCTTAGCTTGTAATGTCCTGTAACTCGGCACATAAATACGTCACTCTATCGTATGTGGGTGTGAAAAATTGCCCATACTGCGCGGCAGCTGACGGGGCCCCGCTGTTGCGCGTGTACTGATATCGGTGGTACAGTGAACATAGCGCTCTGACAGCTGTGATGGCCACTTTATATCGCTATATACACATTACGATACCTCAAACCGTTCCGATGGCCCGGGGCGAACTGTACAAGATATAAACCGAACCCATCGCATGGGTTTGGTGCCTCCATGTTCCAAGGGTGCTCTCAGGGGACAGCTGCCCGAGGAGTAACAAGAACACTGCTGTCAAGAACCCGCCCTGCCTGTCAGAGGTTGTATGTAGGAGAAATCACGGCGGAACTTCTGCGAATGTTTCTATATGGGTGGTGCCGGTGCACCTATAAGAACTCTCACCATAAGCCTCCGATTTGGCTTGCATGGAACCTATAAAAACATTCCGCCATGATACTTCCGCCTGATGATGAGGGTTTCGCCTGCATTTGACCTCTGGCAGGCAGGGCAGGCTCTTATTTGTGGTGCTCTCAGTACCCCGTCGGCGCCCGGAGTGATACTGCGCTTGCCGTGTTGTTCACGAGCTCTGCTCCATTCCGTTGACACCACCGCACATAAGCACGAGGTCGCAGCGTTACAGTGACAAACCGGGTGCGGCCGCCGGCGCGGTAATGAGAACACTGCAAAGAAGAGCCTGCCATGCCCGCCAGAGGTCAAGTGTAGGCGAAACCATGGCGGAACTATGGCGAAGGCTCTTGTAGGAGGCCCAATGTGAGGCCCATTATAAGGGGTATTATAGGGTTGAAATTCATAAATTGCAAATTTCAAATACAGGTGAGTCGGCGCCCGTATTTGCAGAAGGGACCGGGGTCGCAGCGTTACAGTGACAAACCGGTGCGGCTGACAACGCAATAATGAGAACACTGCGAAGAGGAGCCTGCCATGCCCGTCAGAGGTCAAATGCAGGAGGTGGTGAAGGCTCTTGTAGGTGGCCCGCAGGCCCAATGTGGGGCTTATAATAAGAAGGGTTGTTTTAGGGTTTTATAAATTACAAATTTCAAGGTGTCAAATTTATAGGTGAGTCAGCGCCAGTATAGTCACAAGGGACCGCTCTCTTTCTGTTGATAAATCTGGGCAGCGGTCCCACATCGTGTCGTACGGACCAAAGGAACCATCCCCAGTCCCAATTGAGTGTATCTCGGGGCACATAAGCGGAAAATAGCGCGGGGGGAGGGGGGGGGGGGGGGGGGGGGGGGCACCTTGGACTGCTTCAGCTGCTCCGAGCCCGCGAGGTCCACCAGGTGCAGCTGCGAGCGCACGAGCGCATCGCCGGCGGCGGCCTGGTGCAGCGTGACGACGAAGATGGTGTGCGCGCGGCTGGAGCGGTGGTTCATCATTGTGGCGGCGTAGCGCTTGCGCGCCTCGCCTGCGCAGAAGAGGAAGGGGGGGGAGGGGGGGGGCTTTAATGATACAAGCGGAGCTCGTCGTCAGAAGCTGCGTCATCGCTGGGGATAACGGATGGCCGAGGTGTCCAGAACTGCCGACACTAGCAGAGCCTCCGCCGAGTGCAGGTGAACTCAGGTGTCCTGTTTGAGTTCAGCCCTGAATTGCTTTCCGCCGAGTGCCATGTGCAGCTCGTGTGCTTCACGTTGGGCCTGCATGCCACCTACAAGAGCCGTCGCCATAGTTCCGCCATGGTGCCGCCTGCATTTAACCTCTGGCGAGCAAGGCAGGCTCTTCTTTGCAGTGTTCGCATTACCGCGTCGGCGGCCACACCCATTTCTCATTGTAACGCCGCGACCCTGTCCTTATGTGCGATGGTGTCAAGGGAATGGAGCAGAGCTCGTGAACAACACGGCAAGCGCAGTATCACTCCGGGCGCCGGCGCGGAACTGAGCACACTGCGCATGCAAGCCTGCGCTGCCTGCCAGAGGTCAGATTCAGGCGAAACCATGGCGGAACTATAGCAAAGGTTGCTGTATGTTGAATGCTATCCGCATTTGAGGCTTTTAGTAATGGTTCTCATGGCTGCGCCGGCAACCCGGATTTACCCTTATGCACAGTGACGCTTAAAAAGTGTTTGTGTGTCGGCTCATCATCGCAAGAGCGTGCCACCGGCACCGCCGCGTGGATGTGGTTTCGGAGCGCCGGCGGTCGCGGGTCCGCACCTGTGAGGAGCACCTCCACCGCGTCCTCCATGCTCTCGATGCCGACCTCCTCCGCGCCCTGGAGCACAAACTGCTGCGGCGCGTGGCTCGCGCCCGCGTCCCGTAGGCTGACTGGGTTGCCGCTCACCTGCGAGCCAGGCGCACGGGCGGGAGAGTCAGAGATTCGGCCTACGATGCCCCTCCCCACCCATGTGCCGCTATTGATAGAGCTATTTTGTCTCACTCCTGACAGAACTATTTTTGTCCCACGATCCCCCCCCCCCCCCGCCCCCCCCTCGCGGCTCTATTGTCATCTACATGTCCATCCAATAACCACTACATGGAAACTCGTATAATCACTCCCGCAAGTTGTCCTACGGACGTGTGAAGACACCACCCCCACATCTTCCATTGCTCCAGTGTCATCTACTGAACACCGCACGCCTCTCGTGGCAGGCCTCTGTTGACCTGAAAATAGACTAAGACATTGTCGATAGTGTCTTAGGTGTGTTTTAGGGTTTAACACCCCTAAACCCTAAACCCAACTACAAATAAGGAGAAAAAAAACGCAATGTCTGCGGTGCGGACGGGACAATCGGCTTTTTCGCCCCCCTCTTCCATACACGCAGACAATCGGCCTTTTGGCTTCGGGACAATTGGCCTTCTGCCCCCCCTCTTCCATACATGTAGAGTCCTTCAACGACAGCTGCCCCACGCATCCCATCCACCACTGCCATCCAACCGATGCGCGCTTTGCGTCCCGCTGCGCCCTCTCCCATTGGACACGGGCGGCATCTCCATCCCCATTGGACACGGGCGGCCGCATCGGCCACGGGGAGGGCAGAAGCGCGCGGTCCCGAGGCCGACTTTTATGTAGTATGGCGGCGGAGGCACCGCGCGGTGCTGGAAGCTTCCGAGTGTGCCGCGGCTTGGCTGCAGCTTGGGTGCGCCCTCACCAGGTCCGTCAGCTTCTCCTGGTAGATCTCGACGTACTGCACGCTGATGTGGGTCGACACGTCGCCGTGCCTGCCCGGCCCGGTGGCCGCACGCAGCACCTCCTGGATCGCGCGCAGCACCACGCCCGCCGTCGACGGCAGCGGCAGCCCGGTGTGCGTCGCGCGGCGCGCGGCGTCCAGGACGCCCTGTGCGCCGACGGCAGGGCCCGCCACCGCGCCAGCCCTCAGTGACCAAGCGACAAATCAAAGGCAATTAGTCTTTCGAGTGCATTTGTTGTATAGCAGGGTTAGACGCCCACGCCTGCCTGACGCCCTCCTTGGCGGAGGTTGGCAGTGCCGTGGTGGAGAGTGCTGTGGCGCGCTCTGACTTTGGCATCGGCCTGGGGGGCTGGCTGGCTGGAGGGCCACCGGTGCTGCTGGCAGACCCGCTCCCTAGCTTTGTACCCAGGCAGTGCAGACTCCTAAAAACGCAGGCAGTGTGCGTTCAACAAGGACGGAGGGGGTTTGGAGGCGCCTGGGATGAATCACGGGTTGCATTGTTAACACTACAGTCCACGGGTGGATTATGGCCATGACTCTCAGTCGCCACCGAGCAAAGGGCACTGCAGCGGCGATGCCCTTCCGCCACTTGCACCTCACGAAGGGGTGTCTCCCTCTCCCTCCCGCTGTCATTGCTGGCGAATGTGAACATCGGTCATCAACTGTGGGCTGCATGGGCGGTGCGCTTCTGATTGCGGAGTAGTGCAGGGGGGACTGCAGGGGTTGTCACGGGTCGTTTTCGCCGCAACATGCATGCATGGCCCTCCCTCCGATGCGCGTAACCCGCACGAGCTCGCAGGACACAGTGCCATCGTACGGCATGACACCGCTACATCCGGCAGTCCGAACAGCATTCAGGGGGTACGTGAATGCGCAACTCGCCTATCGCATGGCGCATGGGTCTGCAGCATGGCCGGGAAAATCCCTCCCTCTGCGCAGTTTCCGCCTGGAGAGGGCCGGCCCTACCTAGAATGGGGGAAGGGGGAGGGGTTCTGAGCTGGGCCATGCCACACCTGCGGCCCAAAGCAGGTGTGCGTCTTGCCGCTGCCCGTCTGGCCGTAGCAGAGCAGCGACGCGTTGAAGCCGTTGAGCGCCGCGATGACGGCGTCGTGCGCCGAGAGGCTGTACACCTCCGCCTGCTCCGCGCCGTGGCCGTGCACCTCGCCGAAGGTGAAGGGGCGCAGCCCCACGCCCTGGGACGTACATCGTGACGCGGCTGCGCTGCACCGCCAGCAGGCAGGTGGAGCCGCCCTTGCGGTGCACTGCCGCATGCACCTCCTCCTCCTCCTCCTCCTCCTCGCCCGCCGTGCCTGCACCAGGACATGCGCGACGCGTGACCCGCTGCAGACATGTGAGAACCGTTCGGTGCCGCCAGCAGCGGATCCAGGCTTCAGCTAACAGGCGGTAGCAGCTGCGCACCGTCGCGGCCGCCCAGCAGGCTCCAGCTGCGCAGGCGGTGGGCCACGCCGCTGGGCCCAGCCCCCAGACGGCCCTGCGCCTCCCCCGCGTGCCCCCCCTCCCCGGCGTCCGCCGCGCCCCCATCGCCTTCCCAGTCCTCGCCGATGCCCACCCACGCAGGGCGCTGCCGCCCGCCACGCGCGTCCGCCTCCGCCGCGCTGGCCAGCCGCCCCAGCTGCTCCGCCTCCAGCAGCGCGCCCAGCACCTCCGGCCCCACGTCCCCCGAGCGCGCCATCAGCTCGCTCACCGCGTCGCCGCCCAGCCCCGCGCCGTCCGCCTCCGCGCGGCTCAGCTTCTCGCCGGCCCCCAGCAGCTGCAGGCGCTGGTGCAGCGGCAGCAGGAAGGCGCGCCCGCGCTGCCCGCCGGTGCGCCCCGGCCGGAAGCGCACCGCCACCTGGATGCGGAAGCCGGCGGAGGCGGCGGCCGCGTTGTCCTCACTGGCCCACTTGCCTCTGGCCGGCTGGTGGAGGCAAGGAGGGCGCAAGAAGGGGGAGCGAGATCACGGTCAGCTGGCAGAGAAAGGTTGCTGCTCATGTGCCAGGCTGCTCCTACCGGTATGCGAAAGCTACAGCGCAAATACAGAAATTTGTCTTAGCGAGCATACTATCGAGCATCCACGTCT
This sequence comes from Tetraselmis striata, assembly GCA_006384855.1. Lineage (NCBI taxonomy): Eukaryota > Viridiplantae > Chlorophyta > Chlorodendrophyceae > Chlorodendrales > Chlorodendraceae > Tetraselmis > Tetraselmis striata. The sequence continues at coordinate 21,841 of VCJN01001401.1, forward strand.
TAGTACCGGCACTGATATCATTCATGGCCGATTATTATTATGAGACAATATAAGCCCGATCGGATACCTTTAGTGGATACCGTCTACATACGGGTAGACCGATGCAAAGCAGTGCAGGAGAGAGAGGGGAACGAGCGGCCGGCCTGCACCAATAGCTGCTCCCAGAAGAGGCGACGCCAGCCGGGCGCGTAGGCCTCCGGGCAGTACAGCCCCGCCTCCCTCGCCAGCGCGGCGCAGATCGGCCGCCAGCCGACGTCCGCGCCCAGCAGCGCGCCGCGCCAGGCCTTGCACACGCACGCGAGGGCGCCGATGTCGCGGTAGCCGTAGTAGGGCAGCAGCACCGCGGAGGGCAGCACCGCGGAGGGGGCGGCGGCTGCGGGAAGCGACGCCTCCGAGGCCGCCGATTTGGCCGGGCCGGTGGACTTGGCCCCGGATGCCATGCTGTTGCTCAGCGGTGACACTGTCATCCCGGGGGGGGGGGGGGGGGGGGGGGGGTCGCTTTCTGAGGCTATTGCTGAGCTTTCTGGCTCCGCACGATCGGCTGGTGCCGGCCAGCCAGCCTATCGGTGCGGGCCTGCTTGCTCCGCGGACGCTCCCAACTCGGGCCCAACAACCCTACTGTGCAGCGTCTGCTTGGCGTAGCGCTACGCTGGTGCCGGCGGAGGCTGCAATATAGTGGTGTTTACTGCAACACCAGTCAGTGAACTGGTCGTCATCGTCGCGCTGGAATGATCGTCGCGATGCGAAACGGCGCTCCGTGCCGCTTCATTCGTGGCCGATGATTTGTATCGTCCGCACAAATAAGTACAAAGCACCCGGACGATTTCAGACCCTTTAAACATCATAAAAACCCTGTCCGATTTCCTCCTGGTCGCCGGCGGCGCTGCGTCGGAGCACTTTCAAGCAAATATTTAAATATTTAATTGCGGCGCGCCGTACTTAAGGATTATTGTACCCCGCGTATAGCGCGCGGTCGGGTAGCGGCTACACAATGTTATCCTTATTTATACAGGTACCGTATAAAGTAATCCTAACGTCGGTACCGGTGCTACCGCCATTTTATTCCTGAAAATGCTCCCTGTCGTCCTTACGCGAGCATTAGGCGAGCATTAGCGACTGGTCGCTAGCGACTAAGAGTACGGGCATGCCCGCCGCAATAATGTTATGAATGGCTATCAGCGAATTATTATTGGGTGGTGCATCTCCCATTATTATTGATCATATCATGAAATAATATTACACATGGCTCTACATTAAAAAGGTAAGAATGCATAAGAATTGTTGCAGCCATAACAGTACGATTGCATATCTGCCAGCAGCTGCGTTTTGTTACATGCAGTGGGGAAGCCATGTGTCCATGTTGCCTATCCATGAGCATGTCTGGGACCAGTGCGATGCATGACACCCTCCACGTGAGGGGTCCTGATGTGCGGTTCGGGGAGCGGGCATCCATCTTATGGTTATATCTAATGGTGCACGTTATACAGGCATTTCTAGCCACACAATGGGCGTCTGCACACATTCCGCATGTTGTACCCCAATTCATTGCACGTAGATTCCCAGCGGCCAGGGGGTCCACACAAGTACACAAAAGGGCATGCGGTGTATCCACACTCGGCACAACATGAGGATACCGCCACAATTACAGTGCTGTGGACGTTGCCAGGTCGCTTCTGGCAATGGCTCTCCATCACCGCTATTGGCCATGCACTCCTTGGCACTCTTGGAGGAGGGCAAGCCAGCGGCGCTTCTCCTCTCCCCTCTCCTCTCCGTTCTCCCCCTCCTCCCCCTCCTCCTCCTCGCCATCTTTCTCTTCGGTGTCCTCGGCCTTCCCCCTCTCCAAAACATCGTCCTCTTCGATATTCCCCTCATCACCATCCTCCTTCTCTCCAACGTTAACGCCAAGCCCCTCAACACCGTTCCCCCCTTCAGTTTTCTCATCAATGCCCTCCTGTTTTTGCTCTTGCTTCTCAGGCTCCTCCTGCTCCTCCTCCTCCTTGGGCTCCTCCTCCAACGTTTCCTCCTTGTCCTCCCCGCACAACAAGTTTTGGGCATGAGGCGTGGGCGGCGCCGGCTGCTGCAGCTGATGGTGTAGCCATGTGGTGTGCACGTCCACGCCCGCCAACCTGCACAGATCACTCAGCGCAAGCAGGCACTCCGCCTCCCCGCCGGACTCCACATTGCCACGCCAGCAAAAGTAGCCATATATGCCCCACACGGCGTCCTCACGGCTGCTGGCACCGTAGATGTTGAGGGCCTCGTGTTGCAGGTAGCCGCGCAGCCAGTCTCTGCTGGCCACTTCTTCCCAGTGCCGCTTGTGCCACACATGGGCCGCCTCCCTGCAGAGGAAAGCAATGGTGATGTCCAGCTCCTCCGACGCGTAGTGTGCCCTCTCCGCCAGTGCCACAGCGTACTGCGCCTCCTGCAGCTGCTTCACCACCTTGGGCGGCAGCATCTTCTGCCAGTAGATCTGCACCACCTTGTCAGCCGCTTTGTTGCACAGCAGCGCGTCGATCACCATGCCGAGCCACACCTCCAGGGGCAGCCACTGGCATAGCTGCTCACCCCGCCCTGACCGTGCAATGCGCTCCGCCAGGGTCCAGACACGGCCTGCCAGTGCCCCCAGCCCCCAGAAGCACATGACTTAGTCAGAGTGTCTACATGCAGAGCAGATGAGAAGCCAGGATATCACCCCCAACCCTTTGTTCAAGGCGGCACATCAGCGTGCGCACCAAAGTACTCGCGGCAGGCAATCATGCCACTCGCCAGGATCTGCTCCAGCGCCGCCGCGATGATGGCGTCCTGGCCGCCTGCCCTGGATCCGCCGTCGCGGTCTACAAGATGGGTGGCGGCGTTGTGCAGGATGATGCGCTGCACGGGACTGGCCGTCAGCGGGCGGAAGTCCGGCAGCACCAGCATGCGGCGTGCGCGGCCGTAGTACAGCCGGCTGCGGTGGATCTCCAGCATCGGGCTGTAACTGTACTGCGGCACGCAGCACCAGTCGATCCAAACCCACTGTAGCCCCTCCCGAGCGGCAGCTGTCAGCATGTTGCGCAGCATCCAGAACTGGTACTCTGACATTGGCGACACCGCCGCCTCCTGGAAAGTGGCTGGCTTGGGCTTCGCCCATCGCCAGCTGAGCGCGCAAGTGACCGCCCAGAGGTGCTCCGTGGTGCCAGCGTAGGGCAGCTCCATCACCGTGTCCGCACCAGTAACGGCCTCGAATACGAAAAGGCGATCCCAGCGGTCGAGTACCGCCTGGATACGCAGCAAGCGCAGGTTTGCATTCAGGATGTGCGGGCCAAAGGCCGCGTGGAGGCTGCGCATCGCGCGATTGAGCCGGGTCACACTTGGGCTGCTCCCAGATGCGGCAAGGGAGCCGCCAGAGGGGATCCGGGACGGCATTGGGCTCTGTGATTGGGAGACTGGTAGGCCTGGGCGCCCCAGGCTCTCCTGCTCGCCAATCACGGCCTTCAGACGCTTGCCGTGCAGTTTTCCTTCGGCGAACAGCGCCAGGCACTTGAAGTAGGACCACAGAACGTACGTTGCCCATACATCTGAACCGGCATAGCACAGGAAGAACGCCCACAACATGGGAACAAAGACCAGAGCATAATCTTGAATGTTCCAGTGGAACATCACAATAAATTTGCACACCAGCAGCAGGAGGAAGTGCAGAGCGATGCTGACGCAGAGCCCCAGAAGCTTGACGATGCAAAGGGAGCAACTATTCCCCAGCAGCTTCGGTGTGACTGCAACGGTCTTAAAGGCGTGCTGCGTGGCAGCCATGCCCCAGAGGCCCGTTGTCACAAACAACACGGGAATGAGGAAGCACGGAAGGATGTAGAATAGCCACTCAAGCGTCACACTCACCAGGTAGCAGAGGAAGCCCAAAGTAGTCACCCCATATACGAGCTGGCGGGAGGCAGCAGACTTATGTCAGTGGATGCACATGATTTGCTGGCAGCCTAGTGGCAGGGTAGAACGCGTCTCAGGACAGCCTGGTAAACATCATCGACCAGAGGCGTAGTGATGGGGGCAAGCAAGTCGGAAGCAGAGTGGGAGGGGTCTTCCACCTGCAAGACTGCCAGGTAGCGGATGACCAAGCGCGTGTCTATGCACTGCGGCACAAAGCTCAGTCTTGCAGGTGCCTTGAACTGTGGCCGGAGGGAGACGAGGTTGCACGCAGCAGCCTCGTGTCAGTTTACTCCATCGAGCTCATACGCAATGCAACATTACGGTTGTCGGCAGCACGGGGTCGGCGGTCGACTTGCGAGCGGTACCGGTACCGGTATCGCACCGTACAGGTACGCCCGTGCTACCGTTTGCATAGGGTGGTTGGGGGGGGGGGGGGGGGGGGGGGGCGGGGGGGGATTCTCACCATCCGCATGAAGCAGCGGGTGACAGACGGATAGCGGACGTGAGGTGTTTCTCGCTGAGCTGGGTCCCTGTGCGAGGTGGTCGGTGCCGACAGTAGAGCCGAGTCGCCGCCGGCAACCGCTGTAACTGAGACGACGGCTGACGGCATGATGGCACTCCTAATGAGGGTCCACGGTGGCCGAGCAGCTGTCCAGGGCTGACACCCCTCGTGCGGCGTGTTCACGGCAAATCATGCATGTCACTGCATGTGCTTTGTTGGTGGTCGACAGTCCCGCCCGGCACATGTGCTGGAGCTTCGAGTAAATAGTTCGTGGTGGCAACGATGAAATAGCACCAGTAGTAGTGATGATGACGGGAGGTAGCGCTCGATTCGTACCAGCACCACGGCGCCCCGCCCGCCCCTGGCGCTACCGAGTACCAGTACCGGTGCCACTACGTTGTACTACGCCGTAGTCTCTTGTTGCTTACGCTTTTGTAATCCAAACCGGTGCCAGTATTCCTGAATCATCCCGCCTTATGCGGGATGCGGGCCGCTTTTAAGCGTCTTGCTGTGTTGATTTTCTATAATTCTGGGGAACTGCCCTTTTGTAATTCACACCAGTACTCCTGAATACTCGGCCCTGACAGTTATTCGCACCCCGCCAAAGTTCGTTGCGCGTGCGGACACACGAGGCCGGCGTGAGACGGTATCGACATGACAACGCATCTAGCGCTAATCGTATCGTACCAGTAACTGTAGTGTCTGTTGTTTTTAGAGCTGTGTTCGTCGGGATTCCTTTCCCTCCCCTCTAATCCCTTCTAATCCCCAGAGTATGAGGATGTCGACACCGGCTGCCGGCGGCCTCTGCGCCACGCCAATTTGACGTGGCGGCCACAGAGCACGCCCGCCGGGCAGTCTTGGGGCTTTAGCACTGATATAATTACATGAGCTAGCAGCAGAAGGCTTTAGCACTGATGAAATGCCGAAGTACAGCACTGGCGCACTGCGTGCCGCCCTCGGCGAAAACATCGGTCACCCCAGTAGCCATCGAATCTAATAAAATCATCATCATCCGTTATATGGGACCACACTCTTACTTTTGTAACTATCCCAGGAGCGGAGGGCGCTGGTACGCGCGTACTAAAAAAGGCACTTTCCGCGCATGGACCAAAGGGGCACCCGAAAGGTAACCCCATCCTATCAGCTCTGAATATATGTTAGAGGACTCCAGAATGAAGTTTTCGCAGCTAGACAGCGTAGATTTTGCATCAAAATGTACGGGGTCGGCTGGGACCGAAAGATCCACGACTGGTACGGGGCCGCCAGACCGGATGGTGTCCGGAAGGGCGCCGCGCGTCCCGAGCCCCCGCCGGTGTTTGTAACTTACATGCCACCAGCGATCACGTGGCTCGTCAGGACAGTACATTCCGCTATGCTGCTCTCGGCCTCTCATCACGGCTAAGATGTTGGGAAAGCCTGACTAATTGCTGCCGCACCTGGGCTTATCGGACACGCAACACCCCTGTGGGATGACGTATATCAAAATGATATTCACTCCCCACCTCAGGTGCTTTCACAACTAACCAGACTAGCCCTAATCTAAATCGAGCAGCATCCGGAAACGTACACACAAGCGACTAATTGTCTCCGGGCGGGTGGGTGGGAGACAATATAGTCGGATGCCTTCCAACAACTGAAGGCGCCCCCGGTCCGCGGCCGCCCTTTATACTCGGCTAAAGGGCGCCGCCGGACCGGCGCTGGCCGGTACCGGCGTACCGGGCCGGCAGGGGCGTCACTTAACCCTGACGGCGCTGCGAAAACCAGGGTTTCCTAGGTCGTTCCTCCCAAGGAAACCCTACAGTTTTCGCAGCTAGACAGCGTAGATTTTGCATCAAAATGTACGGGGTCGGCTGGGACCGAAAGATCCAACAGATGAAAGAACAGTGGCCGGTCTGGCGGGGCCCGTACACGGACATATGTGAGTCAATTATACAGGGAATATCCATATATAATCCACAGGACGCACAGGTTCTTCTCTGCTATGGCCCAGTGGCAATAACAAAGCGATCTGCCCATCAATAAAATCGGGGTGCTGCAGCGCGGAAGGGCGATGTGGCAGATGCCTGGGTGGTGCGGGACCATCAGCCCAGTTCATACGGTAGCCATGCCTGACCCAATCTCTGACTCGACTGACTCTGACTGATTCAGAGAAACTGTCCCGAAATAGCCAGCCTTAACGGATAACACCGGCCGATTCCACAGGAGAATTGACGTCCAGAGCCGGCTCATGAGGAAGCTCAAATTTAGCTGACGTTAAAACCGTCACAAAATGCCAACGCCACAGATAGCATCATAGTGGTTAGCATGCAGTCTGGATGACTGCTGCATGAATCAAACAATGAGTTTGAACTCGAAAATGTCTGTAACTGAAAATCGCAGTATTTTCAAATAAAATATCGCTCCGACACAACGGGAGATATGAATCGTCCCACAGGGTGTGTCGCCTTTTACACGAAAGCATCGCCGGCCAACTGATGGGAAGTTGCCGAGACAACTGCCAGGGGCAGCACAGGATAGCAGAGGCCATCATATGTATTACACACGAGGTATCTCTCGGAGATACACCACCTAACAGGTGACTCTCCCGGAGGAGATCAGAGCTGCTATGACACGAGCCTGAGCTCAGCTCCCGGAGGAGGGCTAACAGTCGCCCGGAGGCCTAACTGCAGCTACATGAACACCATCACTGGCCAGGCCAGGAGGACTGCAGACTCCACAGCTTCATCGACGTGCACTCGGGCAGTCCCTACTGAAGTGTCCCTTCCTTTGGCAACGATAACAGGTGATGTCCGCAGCAGAAGACCGACCAGAAGGAGACTTCTCCTCGCGCCGGCCGCCCTCCCTCCGGTCGTCGCTCCCACGGTGAAAAGACTCGGGCTCGCGAGAAGAGGAAGAAGGCTTCTCGCGCGAAGAAGAAGAGGAAGGTTTCTTGGCCTTGACCTTCTCAATCGCCTTCTTCAGCTCCTTGTAGTCCGCTGAGCCCTTCCCGCCGAGAGGGTCCACTGCATCGAACTCCTTGGCGACTTCCGCGCCGTACTCGTGCTCCACATGCAGCTTCTTGCCACGCTTGTTAATCCGAAGAGCTACAGTGGTACACAAAGCTAGTGCCGCGGTGATCGTCTTGAACAGCTCCGCAGGCGACGCTGGCGAGGAAGCAGGAAGATCGGCGCCGTCCTCAACCAAGTCACGCAGAGGCTCCTCCGCCGGTGCCAAAAGGTCGTAGATCTGGAAGACGTCGTCTAGGTCGCGCTGAAGAATACGAGCATCAGCGGTATGGCGGCGGTGAACCTTACCATCTTTGTCCAGCCAGCCATCCTCGGGTGCGTGGATGGTGCGAGGCGGGGCTTCCACAGCTGCAGGTTGAGCTGGTCTCTTGCCCTTGCGGTCGTAGTCGGCGTCCCCCTCCGCAACGCGTTTCGAAGCTGAAGCCGAAGTGGACGGACCGCTCGACGACGCGACTGCCTGCCTAAGCTCAGAGACCTCTCGTTCGATACGGAGTAGAGCAGTAGAAGTATCAGCAACTGCCTGTCTAGCGGCGACGAGAGGGGGAGATTCAGCTACCCCGTCTGCAGGTAGAGTGTCGCCACCTAGGACAGTGAGATGATTTTCGCGCGAAACGAGTTGCTCGCGAAGAGCTCTGCGAGACTCAAGTAACTCGTTCCAAACGAGTTCAAACTTGTCTACTGCTAAAACAGAGACGAGAAAGCAAGGCGACAGCACCACAAGCGAGACAAGGAGCCACGCCCAAGACGGACTCGTGGAGCGAGCCATGGTGAGTGCCGGGATCAAACACACTACAGAACGCAGAAGAAATTTGAATTTTTGTAGTCGAAGATAAACGAAAATGTACCAGTCGTAGAAGACAATATAGTCGGATGCCTTCCAACAACTGAAGGCGCCCCCGGTCCGCGGCCGCCCTTTATACTCGGCTAAAGGGCGCCGCCGGACCGGCGCTGGCCGGTACCGGCGTACCGGGCCGGCAGGGGCGTCACTTAACCCTGACGGCGCTGCGAAAACCAGGGTTTCCTAGGTCGTTCCTCCCAAGGAAACCCTACAGTTTTCTGGGCAGTGGTACAGGTCCGTGGGTACCCGCACCGCTCCGATATCGGCATACTGAAAAAACCCATTTTTAATTTTTTTGGCATTTTCAGCAGTTGCATTTTCAGATACACCTACCGGACAGCCACCTATGCCATACCTGACCAAACCTGTGAAAACATGTATCCATATGTGTACTTTGATACCCCAAATCTGCTCGTGCAGTTAAATTATTCCGGGGTGGCATCATGTGGGATGCATTTTTGGGTGTTTTTGGGTATTTTCTGCCAGCGTAAAATCTTCAAACATTTACATATCACACCAGTGCCAATCGGAGCTGTGCTATTGTTTAAATAGCCACACTATTTGGATGCAGTCCACCCCAGCGCTTTCAAATGCCTTACAAAGTGAACGGCAAAGCACTTGCGGGGCACCGTGGTGTTGCACACCGGCTCCATGCAGATGTTGCAGACAGAGCGGATCTGGGTTCTGCACACCTCACATGTGCCACGGGGCCCTTGATGCTTTTTGTTGTCTGCCTTCCGGACTGCAGGGGAAGCCGTTGCCTTGCCAATCATCACTGCAACGTTGCTGCTGACTTAGAAAATGTTGGGAATGTGCGACTGGCCATGCTTCATCCAACGCCCAGGGGTGATGGCTGGGGGGAGCACACCTGTGACAGTGTTGGTCCCGCCGTGAGACGCAACACTAGGGGCATCATTGCTGGATGCCACAGTGAGAGTTTAAGACCTCCTGCGGGTAGCTGCACCAGGGGTAACATGGGAGCCATCACTGGGGTCCGAGGCGGGCCGCTTCTTCATTCTGGCGGTGCCATATATACTAGATGAGCTCCTCCGCGCAAGATGATGCTTCCACTCAACTCTGGTCATGTCAGTCCGGTTAGTGAACTGTGGGTAGGCATTGTAAGCATTGGTCTCACACACTGCTAGGGTGCACATGAAAAACTTCTTCATGTGCTCCCTTGTCTGCCACGCAGTAGACACGCTGTTCGGGCCAACAGAGAGCTTGTTCAAGATGTCAATGGCATTGAAGTGATGCCGGTAAAAGGGATGACAGTTGGGCTGCGAGATTGGATAGCGGTGCTTCACAATCTTACCGCCCTCATACTTGCTGCGGATACGGATGTCCTCATCTGCCGCGCGCCTCGTGATCAGTGCATGTGGCAACCACGAGCATGCACTGCTTGTCTTGCCATGCACCAGCAAGCAGTGGGACTTCCAGAGGGGGCACACCCGCATGATCCCCGGGCTTCTTCGCGGGAAAGGTGGCTGTGCGGAAGCATGTCGAGAAGCGGACTTCCTCTGTGGCCGCCAGCAGCTCCTCCTTGGGGTATCTTGCCTTGCCACCCTTCACAGCCAGGACAGAGAACATGTCACGTGCGGAGAGCTGCAATGCGCAGCGGACAGAGCCAAACCATGAGTCCGCCACCACGATGCGGCCGGACTTGAACCACGGCTCCACCAGCCGCAATGTGCACGCCGTGGTGGCATTGTACTCTTGCACGTACTTCTTTAGCTTCATGTCCTCCTTGCATTCTGCAAGCTCAAGGCGGCTGTAGATCATGCCATTCACACAGGCGGCGCTCTTGAGCATCCAACCAATAGGGTGGGGCTTTCGGGGCAGGAAGGTGAGGTGCAGGTCACCGCACAAGCCCATCCATGCAAACATGGTCTCATCACAACAAATAACACTGCCGGGGGTGTAATTATTGTTCCAGTGAGCGTTGATGCGCTTCAGCCAGTCCTTGACAATGATGGTCTCACCGCCACTCTCCGTGTTCAGTGGCATGCACAGGTACTTCTTCCGGAGCTTGAAGCGGCGGAGGGACATGTGCTTCCGGAAGCCGTAATCCACAGACATCAGGTTCTGTGGATCCGGCTGGGCCCACAGCTCGTCCTGAGACACGGTCTGATACTTGCACATCGCGAAGTTAACGCCCAGGAAGACGTGAAACTCAGCGGTGGTGAAGGGGGTGGGGAAGTACTGCTCGCCAACAGTCGCGCGCTCGTTCATGAGGGCGATGGCGTCCTCCATGTCGCGCATGGGGAAGAATGCGTGGAAATAGCCGATAGCGTCGACGTCCTCAGGAGGACAGCCCAGCTTCATCAGGCCAGTCTTCCGCACGTTGAACTTGTGCGCAGACTGGGCACGAGGGCAGCTCCACGCTCGCTCGCCGGGCTGGACGCCGACAGGCGTCCATGCAGTCTTGGGCGGGTCTGGGGGCGGGCCGTACGCGGTCTCTGGCGGGTCGTCCTCGCCAGCATCCGCCGGATCGCTCATCGCCGCTTCCATCAGCGTCCGTTTGTTAGCCACCTCGTGCCTTGTCGCAGGGGTAGAGGACCCTCCTGCCTTCCCCTCTACCGGGTTTGGGGAGGTTCTGTCGCCGGGGAGGGTCAGGGCAGTGGGGCGCAGCCTAGCCGGAAATGACGGCGGCGGGTGCGCGTCAGGGAACGCCACTGTCACCCACCCGACATTCGTGCCTATGACCGTACCCCGCAAGCTGACCGCCGCAGGGTCACCCTCAGGGTTAGACTTCTTTCATTTCGCCACGTAACGGTCGCCTAGGCAACTCACCGTGGTGGTGACGTCGTCGCCAGCATGGTACCTCATGGTGGAGATCGGCGGGTGGACATGTGGAATGCACATTGCGCGGCACCGCACCGCCGTCATATACGACACTTGCCCCCCCCCCCCCCCCCCCCCGATACTTATGCCGTACTTTAGGCCCCAAAAGACCCCCAAACGGGTGGACAGAAGCCATTGTCACGTATGGACGCCCTGGGGATACTCCAACCGTAAGTAGTACGCGCGTACTAAATTTAGTACGCGCGTGCTAGACGAGCACGTGGACAGGTAATGGCCTCCTGCCCGCACAACCCGTCCTCCTCCCCCCTTCTGGCTCTTTGCCGCAAGTTTCTTGCCCTTTCCGTGTAACTGAGCCTGCGCCCTTTTTGGCTAATCTCCCTTCATTGCCTATATCATCCCTTTGAAAAAAAAGACGGCACTATGACGAACAGATGATATTAATCCAGCGATGCGTCAATTTTTCGGCGGTGAGCTTTATTGCCGTACGGTACCCGTATAGTGCAGCGGATCGGGCCTGTAGGTGCATGACTAAAGCGCTTATCTACTGGCATGTACTACTAAGTACTATAATCCACCCACCCCCCCACCCGCCCGCCCACGGTCCTTAATTACACAGCCGTCCGATTACGATCTCACGGTTGGGAGGCTATGAGTACTGGTACTCGCTACTCGCTGTTGGTAATGGAAAAAAAACTATGGTACTTTAAAGCGCTGGCAATGCAAACGCTTGCTGCTGGTACTTCAAAGCGTTGGCAATGCAATTCATGGAGCTGAAGGCCAGTGATATAGAACCCGTTCTTTTAAAGTTTTCTGAAAAATCGAAACTGTCAAGTTACTTCATAGTGAAATTGAATTTGAATAACAACGTGTTGGTTTGCCGCGCTCCACTACTGCCAAGCCGAGTTGCTTTTGGGACAGCATGCTTTGTCCAACCGCTGCGGGAACCCTAGGGATTACGGATGCAGCTTCCGGCCTTGCCCATGTTCCTCCTTCCGTGCCGCCTGGTATTAGTCCCCCCTTCCATAGTGGGGATGTCGTAGTGTACGGTGTACTGCGGAAGCGTGGCTCTTTTTTGTGCCTGGGTGTGTGAAGTAGAGTTGCGGGAGGTACATATGAGAATAAGTCATATAAGGATATTGAATTATATGTATGTCCCCTGACTTAGATGAGTCATATATGTCCCCTGAATTATGTAAAAGCGCTTTTGCCACGCGCTTTCCAACGCAACCTCGTACGCCTCAATCCGACACCGTTCATCCACGAAGCTACGCCTCTTGGCACATTTCCCAAACCTACAACTCAAAGATTTTTTCCAACACTGACGGCGCTTAGATGCATGCATCCTCTCGCGTAGAGACTCATTTTTACTCAATTAATAAACACGGGGTGGACGCATGACACCACTGTGTCGGCAAATTTGGAAGAGAATCGCACCTCCACTTGCCAAAAACCGTTACATATATGCTCCGAACCCGCTTACAATGCTAACAATGGGGCAATGTTGCAATTGTTCTACCGCTTAATCACACACATGTCCTCGCCATAATAACCACCATTGATCAATTTAAGACAATGCACCCAGTGGCTGTTGAGTGTACCTCATGTTGGTCGAATGGCATCCAATAATATTCCCGTATACCCGCGCAACGGTGAATTCCCCGCGTTGTTTGAATTGGGGGGGGGGGGCAAGACTTTTGTGGGGGGTATAGACGAGTAGGCACGGGCCGGGGTTATAATGAGCACATGCGGTCATAAAATATGATTATTGCCAGCATCGTACGCGAGTGGTAATCAATGTACAGGTAGTGGACATCATGGTAGTTATGTCAGGTAGTGGACAACTGACGACGATGATGTGAGACTCGCAGTTGCTCTAGAGGACCTTTCCGATTGTCTTATTCTGGTGATTTTCTGATATCGCCTTCTGCAGCTATCTCATGTAATTGTAGTTTTATTACATCAGGGCTTTCACAAATGCGCACTATAAACAGAACTAACATCAACTATGAAAGGTTGCCAGCAAAAGAGAGACATAAGCCTGAAACCAAGGTCGAGCAGGAGGACAGGGACCAAGAATGGAGCCAAGAACCAAGAAGGAGCCAAGGGAACCACGTAGTCGCTTAGCTGCCAGGAACCAAAGGGATCCCCGCCCTGGGGTAGGCTATCAGCCGCGGCGAGGACGCTTGCAACCAATGACCCGGGTCATAGCAACACATGCCGACGAGCGACGCGACGCAGGCGCATGAGCACCATCACGTGCCGCACGCGCGGCCGCGACCCCGCCAAGAACGTTGTCTGCATGTGCCATGTTGATTAGCAAGGAGAAACGGCGGCGCCACGCAGACAAGAGCTAGCCGATTTTTTGGCCAGTGTGTGTGTGGCTAGCTTTCGCGAGCTCCACCAAGAAAGCCTGAGCGTGCGGGGCCAGCGAGCCAAACTCGGAAACGGCGAAAGGAACAAAGCGAAGCATGCCGGCGGCGTTTCGGACACCCTCGTCATACTTCTGGATTTCTGAGGCGCTCTCCGGCCCGCAATGTAGTCGTTGGATCCGAGCTTGACACGCCGAGGATAGGGGCGCGGCAATGGTGGCATCGATAGCAACCGTGTTCCCGCGGAAACCACAATTCCCAAAAAGCCCAATCTCGGCCGGCCGGCCGTCGCTGCCCTTCGGAAGAGAAACAAGCACCGACGGGTCCGTGAGGATCTGGACACCCACGCCTAGCGCGGACTTCACGTCGTGGCAAACGTCGGAAAGGCCATGTGCCGCCCACTCGTGTGCGGCGTGATTGGAGTCGCCCCCAAAGCAACGTGCCACGTGATCAGCGTATGCGACCGCCCAAGTTGAAGGAGTGAAATCCACGCCAGCATCCTCAAAACGGGCCAGCATACCTTGTACCGAGAAGGAGCAAAAAGCACAAGGGCATGGCTTGCCAAGGGAGAGGACATGAGCCGCCGGGAGGCCAAATGGGCGGCAAGCGGCAACGCGGAACATGGAATCGTAGTACTCAGGGGAACGCTCACGGACTTCACCAAGGCGACCCTCACTTGGAGGATCAGTCACCAGGTACGCTGTCGCAGCGCGTAAGAGGCGGCCTCGGAAGCGGTTGCTGTCAAGGCCACTTGTAGGCATACGCGCAGCAAGCTTTGCGAAACGGACCGTGTGAATGCGGTGGCTCAAGGTTTCCTGTACTTTCCGCATGGAGTGCAAGGGGAAGTCCGAGTAATGCGGGATAGCTTGGAGGTCGGCCGCCGAGCGCATTGCAGACGCCGGCTCAGCCCCGGCGGCCGATCAGCCGGCACGGGCAACGTGGGAGCGCTTGGAGGGGAGCAACTTTAGGGCAGAGGCCAACGGCCCCGCTAGATCCTCGAGCACCGCGTATCCACACTCGTCAACGACACGGGTATGAGCGGCGCGAAGCTCGACAGCCCACATTGGCGCCGACGCGTTGGCGCCGGCATCGGGCTCCAACGTTGGGGTGGCCAAAGCCTGGTGGATCGAGGACGCCCCAACAAGGTAGAGGCTATGAGGGCTGGATACGCCGGACGGGTCGGAAAAGAACGGCCCGGCGTCGCTCAGGGTGGCGTGTTGAGCACGGAGGAGAGTCATAGCTTGGCCAACCACGAGGGCGGCAGCGCCGATGTGGGAGGCATCTGCTATAACCACAATATCGCCGATGCCGAGGCCCCCAAATTGGACCGGGAGGGACAACTGCGTGCGCATGGAGGGCGTATCCAAGAGGTCGGGGCTAACACCCCATATGCCGGCAAGCGTTGAAAATGCGGCGGCGTCTGCATCTTCGAGGAAAGACGTGATAGTGTCGCCATACCCCTCGGATCGACCCAAGCCCCGAGGCGTGGAGCGGAGATGGTGGCCAAAACGACGGCCGCAAACTTGCGGCAAACGAGTACCAGTGTGGGAGTGGAAGTGGTCGGCCAAACCGATACGCCGGGAGCCGAATTGGTGAAATCGTTCGACCGTTTTGTCCAGTAGTTCCCGGGCGAAAGTGGCCGAGCCCGCGGTACAGGGCACATTTTTGAGTCAAAACGGTCCAATTCCTGGACTCAAAAATGTGCCCCCCACGTGATCGCTTAGGCTGGGATATGTACCCATTTTTCGGTCACATTTCAGGTGCAATGCAATACTATACGAGAGTACTAGAAATGGCACATCGGCGTGTCCTCTTCGCGCCCTCAGTCGCGTAAAGTACTATCCGCCTCACCTTGGAAGATTGAGGACGCGAGGGCATGGCGACTGCGTTTCAAGCGTTTCAAGTCTGGAAATCGAGCCTCACTCGCGCAGAGAAGACGCCCCGGGCCTACGAGTCTATCGCCGACCTCAGAGATTGTGTTCGTCGCAACGAGATGCTACCTCTGAACCCTGCTGACAGCGACGCGGCGTTGGGGCGAGATGTCGGCGCAGGCGGCGGTGCGGGCTTCGCGTCCCGAGATGAGGGCTCCTTAGGCGGAGATGCGGGTCGGGGAGGCGGAGATGCGGCACCGCCACGTGAAGATGTGGCCCTGCGACTCCCACCAGCGGCACCCGAAGGCGCCTGACGGCTTGACGGGGCTTCGCGTTTCGGCTTAGGCGCCTGGAAGGGGTCGTCGTCCTCCAACTCTTTCGCCATCTTAAAGGAGGAGTCGGCCCACGCTTCTTGGAATGCTTCTTGCGCAGCTTAATGGGCGACAAGCTGCTGCTCTTGCCTCCATAGGCGGAGATGCGGGTCGGGGAGGCGGAGATGCGGCACCGCCACGTGAAGATGTGGCCCTGCGACTCCCACCAGCGGCACCCGAAGGCGCCTGACGGCTTGACGTGGCTTCGCGTTTTCGCTTAGGCGCCTGGAAGGGGTCGTCGCCCTCCAACTCTTTCGCCATCTTAAAGGAGGACTCGGCCCACGCTTCTTGGAATGCTTCTTGCGCAGCTTATTGGGCTACAAGCTGCTGCTCTTGCCTCCATAGGTGGAAATGCGGGTCGGGGAGGCGGAGATGCGGCACCGCCACGGGAAGATGTGGCCCTGCGACTCCCACCAGCGGCACCCGAAGGCGCCTGACGGCTTGACGTGGCTTCGCGTTTCGGCTTAGGCGTCTGGAAGGGGTCGTCGTCCTCCAACTCTATCGCCATCTTGAAGGAGGACCCGGCCCGCGCTTCTTGGAATGCTTTTTGCGCAGCTTAATGGGCGACAAGCTGGTCTTGCCTCCCGTGCTCAACGCACCGTGCGGACGCTTCGTCGCACTCGAAGGCTGAGGCTCACTCGGCGGCTTGGCAGTCTCCGAGGGACCAAGCCTGCTCGGGGGAGGGACGGAGCTGCTCGAAGCTCTATCAAGAGACCTGCTGCAGCGCCGTTTTGGGAGCCATCTCCGCCGGACCCCGGTGGCGGTGGTTGAGATGCGGGCTTAGAGGACCCGCCAGCCTGACGCGGCGCCGCTACGACCTGGTAGTAGCGGTCGTCGACCAAGACGGTGGGGGGTAAAGAGCCGGCTCGGCAACCTTCCAGTATGAGGATTTTTATGACAAAAAGGGGATTTAATTGCCCATATGCTTTACAATACTATACAGATTGCAAGGCAGTACCACTACTGCCTGATATTTGCTCGCGGAACGCCGCTAATTGCTGCAGCGCTGCACCGCAGATGCTGCCTTTAGGCATGCTTCTATTGCCTAGATGACTGCAAACCATTTCGTATGCGGGGCTGCATGGCATAGAAGGGATGTGAACACGCACCTGCTTGACGATACTATGCAGATTGCAAGGCAGTAGGGCTAATGCCTGATATTTGCTGGCAGCACGCCGCAGATTGCTGCAGCGCTGCACCGCAGATGCTGCCTCAAGGCATGTTTTAATTGACTGGATGGCTGCAAACCATTTATTAGTATGCGGGGCTGCATGGCATAGAAGGGATGTGAACACGCACCGGCTTGACGATACTATACGGACTGCAAGGCAGTAGGGCTAATACCTCATATTTGCTGGCGGCACGCCGCAGATTGCTGCAGCGCTGCAACGCAGGTGCTGCCTTAAGGCATGCTTTGATTGCCTAGATGGCTGCAAACCATTTATTAGTATGCGGGGCTGTATGGCATAGAAGGGATATGAACACGCACCTACTTGACGATACTATACGGACTGCAAGGCAGTAGGGCTAATACGTTATATTTGCTGGCGGCACGCCGCTCATTGCTGCAGCGCTGCACCGCAGATGCTACCTTAAGGCATGCTTCAATTGCCTGGATGACTGCAAACCATTTATTAGTATGCGGGGCTGCATGGCATAGAAGGGATATGAATACGCACCTGCTTGTCGATACCATACAGATTGCAGGGCAGTAGGGATAATACGTTATATTTGCTGGCGGCACGCCGCAGATTGCTGCAGCGCTGCACCGCAGATCCTGCCTTTAAGCATGCTTTGATTGCCTAGATGGCTGCAAACCATTTAGTATGCGGGGCTGCATGAATCACCAACATGCGCCGGCCGCGGCGCGTTGGCGCCCCGCTGCGCCGGCCGCGGCGCGTTGGCGCCCCGCTGCGCCGGCCGCGGCGCGTTGGCGCCCCGCTGCGCCGGCCGCGGCGCGTTGGCGCCCCGCTGCGCCGGCCGCGGCGCGTTGGCGCCCCGCTGCGCCGGCCGCGGCGCGTTGGCGCCCCGCTGCGCCGGCCGCGGCGCGTTGGCGCCCCGCTGCGCCGGCCGCGGCGCGTTGGCGCCCCGCTGCGCCGGCCGCGGCGCGTTGGCGCCCCGCTGCGCCGGCCGCGGCGCGTTGGCGCCCCGCTGCGCCGGCCGCGGCGCGTTGGCGCCCCGCTGCCCCGGCCGCGGCGCGTTGGCGCCCCGCTGCCCCGGCCGCGGCGCGTTGGCGCCCCGCTGCCCCGGCCGCGGCGCGTTGGCGCCCCGCTGCCCCGGCCGCGGCGCGTTGGCGCCCCGCTGCCCCGGCCGCGGCGCGTTGGCGCCCCGCTGCCCCGGCCGCGGCGCGTTGGCGCCCCGCTGCCCCGGCCGCGGCGCGTTGGCGCCCCGCTGCCCCGGCCGCGGCGCGTTGGCGCCCCGCTGCCCCGGCCGCGCTAGCAAAGGAAGTGCGGTTTGTGAAATCGACGGACGGGAGTCGATTAAACTCTTATCTGCGGTTGAGAATGATTTGTTGTGATAGTTGATTATGATTAATGAGGTATTGTCCAGGGAGCTATGGCAGCGAATTTCAAGCTGCATGAATCCTTTGTCACGGACCAGACACGAACCCACGTTGCTTGCCGAGGTGCTCCGAGAGATGCGCCCTTAAAGTCGCCGAATCTCTTCCGACGACCAACCACAAGGCGCGTCCGTTGGTGTCGGGGTTTCTTGGGTGCTTTGGCGCGATGAGAAGTACACGACCCGCTGTCAACATGCTGTCGAGGTAGTCCATTCGCGGCAGGGGCCTTTGCGTCATGTAGGTGCTCGGAATCTGCACGCGATAGATTACCGCCTTGGAGGCCGCCAGCAGCTATAGGAGCACATTCGGGTTACGAGTGAACCAAGGCGACATGGCAACGACAAAGGGCTCCTTGCCTAGGGCAGCGTTACAAGAGCTAGGGGCGATAGTACACGGGTTTGTACACGAGAGATGCGGGCGTTCACCTGCCCCCACTGCGGAGATGCGGGTAATCCCACCCTTTACGGCGGTCAATTCGATCCCTCCACCCTCTGCATCTCTTGCTCGCCAGTCGTGCCAGCGGTGGCCTCAGCCACCGCTGCTTTGACGTCCGGGAGGACGTACCTGTCGTCCCCAATGTGGGCCTCCGGGTTCCAGTGCCGCGTCTCTTTCGCCGCCGTCATGGTTCTCGCCGTCTCGCATACACGAACCCACGTTGCTTGCCGAGGTGCTCCGAGAGATGCGCCCTTAAAGTCGCCGAATCTCTTCCGACGACCAACCACAAGGTGCGTCTGTTGGTGTCGGGGTTTCTTGGGTGCTTTGACGCGATGAGAAGTACACGACCCGCTGTCAACAGACTGTGGATAGGTAGTTCATTTGCGGGCGGGGCCCTTGCGTCAAGTAGGTGCTCGGAATCTGCACGCAACAGATTTCCGCCTTGTAGGCCGGCAGCAGCGGTAGGAGCAAATTCAGGTGAGTGAACCAAGGCGACATGGCAACGACAAAGGGATCCTTGCCTAGGGCAGCGTTACAAGAGCTAGGAGCGACAGTACACGGGTTTGCACGCGAGAGATGCGAGCGCTCATATGCCCCCACTGCGGAGATGCGGGTAATCCCACCCTCTACCTTTAAATTCTCTCCACCCTCCGCATCTCTTGCTCGCCAGTCGTGCCAGCGGTGGCCTCAGCCACCGCTGCTTTGACGTCCGGGAGGACGTACCTGTCGTCCCCAATGTGGGCCTCCGGGTTCCAGTGCCGCATCTCTTTCGCCGCCGTCACGGTTCTCGCCGTCTCGCATACACGAACCCACGTTGCTTGCCGAGGTGCTCCGAGAGATGCGCCCTTGAAGTCGCCGAATCTCTTCCGACGACCAACCACAAGGCGCGTCTGTTGGTGTCGGGGTTTCTTGGGTGCTTTGACGCGATGAGAAGTGCACGACCCGCTTTCAACAGACTGTGGATAGGTAGTTCATTTGCGGGCGGGGCCCTTGCGTCAAGTAGGTGCTCGGAATCTGCACGCAACAGATTTCCGCCTTGTAGGCCGGCAGCAGCGGTAGGAGCAAATTCAGGTGAGTGAACCAAGGCGACGTGACAACGACAAAGGGATCCTTGCCTAGGGCAGCGTTACAAGAGCTAGGAGCGATAGTTCACGGGTTTGTACGCGAGAGATGCGAGCGCTCATATGCCCCCACTGCGGAGATGCGGGAATCCCACCCTCTACCTTTAAATTCTCTCCACCCTCCGCATCTCTTGCTCGTCAGTCGTGCCAGCGGTGGCTTCAGCCACCGCTGCTTTGACGTCCATGAGGACGTACCCGTCGTCCCCAATGTGGGCCTCCGGGTTCCAGTGCCGCATCTCTCGCCGCCGCCATGGTTCTCGCTGTCTCGCATACACGAACCCACGTTGCTTGCCGAGGTGCTCCGAGAGATGCGCCCTTAAAGTCGCCGAATCTCGTCCGACGACCAACTTCAAGGCGTCGACAATTGTTACATCTCGCCCCCTCCTGACGGCAGTGAGTGGCGCGCAGCAATTGAGAAAGATTATGAGGAGCAGCCCCCCCCCCCCCCCTCCCCCGCCACGCTGTCGACATTGGCAGGACCCGAGCCGTAGTCCGGGTCTGCCATGACGAGGGCTTTTGCCGGGCCATTTTACCAGGGGACGAGATTCGCATCTGCCGGTGAGCTTCTTGGACATACTCGTTGCAAATCCCCCGCAACTCGTTGTACACAAGCCGGTGGTCTTCAGAGGCCAAGAAGGCCCGCATGTTCACCGTGCTGCCTCTCGCCCCTGCCCCTCTCTTGCAGTCTGAGGTCATCGGGTATCGCGGATCGTGCATGATGTGTTAAGAGGTCGTTGGCAGACAAGGACGAAAACACGAAGCGGGTGGGAAACGGGGCGGGTGTCACCACTCATGTCGAGATGCGCGACGGCGAGGTGCGCTTAACGCAGCCCACGGCGCCCTGATGAGAGATGCAAGCGAAGATGCGAGTCCGCGTACCGTTGGAGTCGCTCCTGGGAGAGGGACCAAAGGTGGCACACCTTGAGGCTTGGGGGGTCAGGCTGAGGCTCGCCATGAGGCGAAGGCTGCGAATCTCCGGCCCCGGGCCATAGCGGTCCGCTTCCATGTTGCCCACCGCCCGGCTGCATGGGCCTCATGGGCTGAGTCGTGGGTATTGGCGCCTGAGACGCCCTCCTGCCGGAACGCAAGTGCATCTGCGGAGAATCTTGCGCCATGGGGGTCACTAACAGTGTGTCGAGAGCCCTGCTCGTTGGGTCAAATCCAAGTGCAGCCGCAGATGGATTGTCCCCGCCACGCACAGGACTGTGCAAGCGGGCAGATGTGCGTTTTGCTCTGCGAGGACGGTCTGCCGTGCTTTTGTGCACCGAGAAGCGTTAGGATGCCTCAAAGAATACAAGCGCGAGGGAGCTTGCGAGGGGTAGATGAGTGGGAAGCACCGTGGCGGCGTAGCATTCGAGGCCAGAAAAAACGGTTGGCGTGGAAGGGTAGCGACGCATCTCGTCAAAGGGCGGTGGACAAGCGTGTAGTACATAGTGAAGGTTCATTTCACTGAACAGTACCTCGTACAGTGTTGGCAAGAAAAGGAAGCCAATTTCACAGTACATTCGTACAGTGTTAGGCTGGACTCAAATTTGCACCCCCCAAAAGGGGTACAATATTGAGTTAAGGGGGGTGCAATTTTGAGTCCAGAAATGTGCCCATTTTGACTCAATAATCGCCCTTTTTCCCACCAAAGCACCTTGATTCCGGACGAGGAGGCTGCAACACCATGCAACAAATGCCCAAAAGGAAGGGCGCCGAACGGGGACGAAGAGCCAAGCTGACAATACACCTGTCATTTACGAATGGCGACGCTTAACCCAACGGCGGCAAAAGCGGACGGGGCCACCCACGTAGCAAGCGCACGTCCGTCACCAGTGCCGACCAGGTTGATGTCGTATGAGAAAGCCGCCAACACTGAGTGACTGGGGGCATCCGCGCCGATGCGAGCGTACACTCGGGCAGCGACGGCGGCGAACAGGATGAGGCCGAGGACGCAACCCTGGCGGGCCCCTCGACGGCTTGGAATCCGGAGAGAGGGACCGGGTTGGGAGCCGTCAAAAACGTACAGATTGGACTCTTGACCATAAAGCATGATCGCCGAACGCAATAGAGACTGCCAAACAGGGTCCTCGAGCAGTGTGCGGAACATTTCGGAGCGGTAGAAGGAATTGAACGCGTTTTCGGCGTCAAGCTGCACCAAGACGAGGCATGGATCCGAGTCTAGGAGAGATCGCACAAGGAATTGAACTAATTCCACGCCACCCTTAACGCCAAAACCGAACTGGCCGCGGGCATCAAGCCATTGGGCGATGGGCTCGCCATGAGCGCGCAAGAGGACGCGCATAGCGTACCGGACAAGCACGCTACCGATGCCAATGGGCCGAACGGACCCCTTCATGTCTACGGCGCTTAGTTCCAACGCATTGCGCTCCGCCGGCGTGAGCTTATCTAGGGGAACCAAGGTAGCGGAGGAAAGGAAATGGGCGACGCCAGCAGGGACCTCCGCATTCGCGATGGCCTCGGCTATGCCACGGAGGTGGGAGCGCGAGCATAGGGCACGGAGAGCCTCAAAGCGGATGCCATCGAGGAATAGGGCATAACCATCGGGGCTGCTGGACAACACCTCGCAAACGTCCACCGAAGCCTCAGGGAAAGTGAGGCGGTCCAACGAGAACGGATCCGGGAGTGCGCAAGGAACATGGTCCGGGGTCTGGGGATGCAAGCGGAGGAGCTCTTCGTGAAGCCGCGGGCCAGTGGGCGCGAGCGGGACTGATTGAAGGCGGCAGCTGCGCGGCTGTACTCGCCCACCGCGGCCAAAGCCGATGCCCGAGCAGCTTGGCGTTTGGTAATCGGCGGTGGGTCCCCACAATTGGCCGACGCCGGAGCCACATAATCATGAGGAGTAGCCCGAACAGATGCATGCGTACGCGCGAGGGCGAACAACGTGTCTAGGTCACCACGCTCCCAATACGACAGGCGGTTGCCACGATAGTCAGCCACCGGATCGGGGGGTAAAGATCATGGCGGGGAGTCAGCCATGGGCCGCAATATCAACCTGAAGAACAAGAGGTAGGCACTCGACGTAGCATGGGCAGCCTCAAATTGGCTCGCGCGGCCCTTGAACGAGAGAGCGTAGGTAAGGGCGGCGTCATGGTGGGGTTTGACCAGGGCAACCACGGACTTAGGGCATCTATTTGCGCAAGTAGCAGACCCGAAGGACAGGAGGGTCGACTCAAAGAAATCAAGTTGCGAGGCGCCGCCGCGGGCACCACGATCGAAACACCAGCGAGCAGCCGGGGCATGCATATCGCCCAAACCCGCCGCAGTATGTAGCCCACCCCCGGAGCGAGGGAGAAGGACGGAAGCCGGCTGGGCCGCGCCGGCCGCACAAGACCGAAGGTGCCGACCAAGGCCGGAAGCGTGGAACCACAAGCCGCAGCGTTGGCACGCCGACATCAAATGCCGATCTGCGTCACGACCTGGACATCCGTCGGCCGGCCGGGCGGCTAGACATGCCGGCGAGGACGTCATGTGGGCCCGCAAGTCATTTACGCGTGGATAGGGTTGAGCACACCCGACGCAATGAAGGGTCGCAGGCTGGCTCGGCCCAGCACCCTGTGATAGCGGCACCGGGGCTGGCGGGGTCTCGGGAGGAGGGCTCGAGGGCAATGGGGGCATCGGAGTAACGACCAAGGGCCGGTGATAAGCCGTGGTTGGCTGCGCTGCCTGGCTGTGGCCTGACGACTTGGAGGGGGTGGAGACCGCGGGGGAAGGCCCAGAACTGCTGCCGCCACCGGAACAAATGCGCTCTCTAATTCTGTGAGATAGATAGCGCTATAAGGTTATCGGATTATTGGTACGTTAGCGATACAAGATAGCTTTGTGGTGGTTGTTAATTTCATTGCTCGTATACGTACGGTACCACATAAAATTATATGCTGAGCTAGCAGCAGAAGGCGATATCAGGAAATCACCAGAAAAAGACAATCAGAAAGGTCCTCTACAATAACTGCGAGGTGGAAGTACCAGTATACGTACGGTACTGGTTTTTCCCCGCCCCCGGGACAGGACTGGCACCAGTGAAACCCTTGCAGCGTCTCTACCCACGGCCGTTTAGGCAGCAATCCAGTTACGGAAAGCCCTGGATAGGCGACGCTCCGTGATAGTCATCAAACAAATTTCCGAAGCATTCTGCAAGACTAATTAGGGGCCAGTGACGGAATTTCCAACACTGTTGGATCACCGTCTAAAACACTGCCATCAAAATACCGCCCGGCACTGACCACGAAATGTCCGCCCTACCCGTCGCGTTTTGGCGTCGGTACCGGTACCTGCTAAAGTAAAAGTATAGAGCTCGCCCCGAAGCCGCCGCCCCAGCACTTGACCTCTTGCGCCAACTGCAGTAGTACTGCCAGACAGACATACAGGTACGCTAACATGCTGTATTTATACATATAGAACAAATTCCTGATATGCACCCCCCCCCCCCCCCCCCCCCACAAAAGTTTAGCCCTGGAGGAATCCGGATGCGAGCGCATCGCTGCGTGCCAGCATGCAGTAAAAACCATACGCACTCCACTAACTACACTACTAAAGCTTAGCTTGAATGGCCTTGGTTGCAGCGTAGCCTCCAAAATGTCGCCCTAAAGCATCGTTTTACGCGATGCGCTTTTTCCGCTCACCTACAATCAGTAAATGTTGTGTTTGACCAGAAAATGGCTTAAGACAATTGCATGCGTTTCAGCTTTTTGGGGCCGCGCATGCTCCCAAGCTTTCGCGCACGGAAAGTATAATAGATGATGAATAAATTGTGTAAGTATTGTGCCAGTTGGATGATGGCGTGGCATCACACCCTTGCATACGCCACTATCCCTACGTTTTTCTCAGCGTTCGAAAGGGAATGGAAATGCGATCCGTTGGTAGCATAGCACGCGACGCGCTATATGGCCCAAGCTTCACCATGCGAGTAGCCCATATCAAAACCGTTTTGATGCGCCACTGCCATGACGTAGCGCGGGAGGTGTGCATGAAAGATAGGCACTGTAAAAACACTCATTATTGCCAAGTCGCAGATAGAAAACTTTCAGGAATCACCAGCAAAAAGTTGTCTAGAAACGGGAAAACGCCATAATGTAAAGTTGTTGGTCCACGTTAGAGCATTTATGGACTCGAGTCTGAGGCACAATGGGTTGCATCTAGGTGCCCGTGACGTGGCCTAACAATGGGCCCCTATGTTTGAAAACACGTTTTTGGGCCCGTAGACCCCTTCAACTTTAGAGAATCGCAAACCTGAGCGCAAAAATCCGGGCAATATAAGTCCCCTGACTTTTAATGATAGCGCTATATACTTATGTATGGCTTCTCCAACGCGACGTCGTATGCCGCAATCCGACGCCGTTTCGCAAAGATATGCCCCTTGGCTCGCCTCCCAAACTGCGATTGCAACACAATATTCCCGACATTGACAGAGCTCGGATTCGTCTACCCTCTCGCGTAGAGACTCGTTTTTACTCAATAAAAGCAGGGAGTGGTCGCATGACACCACTATGTCAACGAATCTCGAAGAAAAAATGCACCTATAAGTGGCGAAAAACGTTATTTATATGCTCCGAAACGGCTTACAATGCTGAAATTGGGGCATTGTTGCAGCGCGTCTGCCACTTTGTCTGCGACTTCTCTGCGCCAAAGTAAGCGATATTTCCCGATTAGCGACGATACACCCAGCCACGATTGGGCATACTTGCGGTTGGTCGAATGGCATATATTAATATTGCCATAAACTATCACAACATTGAATTCCCGCGTGTCGTATGACTTTGGGTGGGCAAGACTTTTGTGGACAAGTATACATAGAGTGTACATCAATGATTTTATATAGTATAGTGGTGAAATCGTAAATTTACTTCTCCTCGCGCATGCTCGTCGGATCACTAAATCAGCAGCAGAAGGCGCTGCCGCTGCCTCGTTCGACAGCCGCCGTGGATGATGTGCGGTACTGGTGTGAATTACAAAAAAGGAAGTAACAAATCACCTACTGCAAACAGTTGCACGAAACATCGACACAGCAATCCACCTCGAGGCGGATCCGGTACGAGCAATCCTTTTCTCATAATCACAGTGTCTCAGCCGAATCGCTCGCAGGCGGCGATCAGTGCCAACCAGCACAGCGGCGCAAGATCGAGCTAACTATGCTAGGCGGCCAACCAAGCTTTATCTTTTAGTGAGGCGACACTGAGGCTGCGAAGATCCATGGCTCTCCTTACCAAGGCGTTGGCCGTGCTGGTTGCGCTCGGCTCAGTGCGGGTCGCCCAGGAGCGGCGCCGGGTGAGGGAGTTGCCGCGTGCCAGCTCGCTCAACGAAGCCCTGCAAGTGTGAGGCGGCCGGCCCCTGGCCCCCTACCGACCCCATAACTCTCCCTGTCCTCCCCACAACGAACCTTCCTAGTTTGCGGTCCTGCCTGAGCTGTGCATAAGTATGCGCCGATGCGCGCCATCGCAACCAGCGTATCTATCACTTATGGAGATCGACATGTATGGAGGAGCACCGCCGGTTGAGCGACTTGTCCGATAGCGACGCACGATCGCGCGCACGGCCGCTGGTCTATGTCGTGCTACCGACTCGTTCTACCGCCAGCACGAACCTGAACCCGATTCGTCCTCATTCTGTCGTTCTCACACCCCGAAACCCTATGTATGTTGCTGACGGTGGTTCGCCGGGTACCGGCAGGTACGAGAGGTCGGCGGAGCCCAACTCGGGCTGGATCAAGTTCGTGGAGCGTGGCGCCGACAACGCCGGCGCTCGGATGGTGTTCGAGGAGTTCGTGCCTGCTCAGCTGCCGTTTGGTTTTGAGCCTGGGAAGCCTGGCTCACCGCCTTACCACATCCATACTCGCCAGGTGGAGATCTTTGAGGTGGGCAATTGCCGGACAGCTGTTTACAAGCACTCGCTTGTTAAGACTACTGGGGTAAACTATCGATCCGGCGACACACAACCTGCCAAAACTGACAGACTGGCGCACGATCCATATGCTGCCTGATTTGCAGGTGCTGGAGGGCGTGTTCACTTACAAGCTGAACGGGACAGTGGGCCAGATGCAAGCGGGCGAATCGGTGTCAATCCCTCCGGTATGCCCTCATGCGCTTGCCATCAAGGCATCCACTGTCCTCAGTCCACCCGCAGGTGCCAGCCACCAGAGGCACACGGTGCGGTGCAAAGCACGGTATACAGGAAGCATCAGCAGCCGAATGCAACTCATGCTGGCTGTGCGATGTCCTGCACAGGGCGTGAGCCACCAGTTCTGGAACAACGAGACCGACACCGACATGATGATACGCATCACGCTGGAGCCAGCGCTTTCCAGTGAAGCATTCTTTGAGAACATCATGGGTCTGCAAAAGGACGGCTACGGCAGGTGATCTCCCCCCCACCTCGCGGCCCCATGCTCTCCCTCGCTACAACACGCCATGCACTCCCCTTGCAACCACCCGTAGTCCGCCCTGCTGCATATCGGCCGCATGCCGTATCCTCCCTCACCTTGCCCTGCGACGCCCACGTACAGTCCCCTGCAGATGATCTGCCTGCTGTACGGGCATGATGTGGAGCTCAACGATGTGCCGCTGCCAATCCGCCTGGCCATCAAGCACATCCTGTAAGCGGCGGCCCCTGCGCCCCAAAGGCGCCCACGGGACAGCTGCTGCGCGCTATATTCCACTCTGCAACACTCCGCCGCCTGACAATCGTGCGCCACTCTGATTGTGGGCCGCAGGTACCCCTTTTCGAAACTGGCGGGCTACCGCACAATGTACCCTCAATACACCAGCGCACAGGCCGTCGAGTCTTTGAAATACAGCGACGAAGGCCACGGCGAGCTGCTCAAGCAGTAAGCCATTACACATTAAACTACCCCGCAACTATCCTGCAAACCATTTTTCTGTGTAGTTCCCTTGCCGGTCCTCCGAATCATCGAACAGCATGGCAGACAAGCCCAACCAGCGCTGGAGAGCGAGGGCCTGCAACAGTCGGCGCTGCCCCACGATGAGCAGACTCGGGATGTTGTTTAAATTACAAGCACGGATTACACGCGGAATAAGCAACAAATGCAGCAACATTTCCCAAATAGTCACATGAGAGATATAAGTAATAGTAGCATCACTATGGGGGCCGGCGCCAATATAGGGACACTGCAAATATGAAGAACTAGCCCTGCCTGCCAGAGCTCAAATGTAGAGGAACGTCCAGCAAAAGTATTGCGAGTGTTCTTATAATTGCTTTGCATGCGAGGCCATTTTGCAGCTTACGATAAGGGTTATTATTCACTGCTGTGTCACCGCCCGTACGCGTGACAAGTTATTATCAGCTATTATTAAGTTACCAGATACTAGTCGTTGTTGTATTAGACTGTGCTGATATATTATAACTGAACTTTTTTTAATGAACATGATGAATAGTATGTATGTAATAGCGTCACTACAATCAAGAGTGCAAATCATTTGACGTCAGTAACAAACGTATACATACTCATACTAGTGTCGCAACAAACAGCATGAACTGTACATTTACTCAAAGACTGTGAGCACAGTCTATCAGCAGCGGTGAGCACACGCACCGAGTGATGGTTGCCTCAGTTCTTGTATGCTGAGGGGTTTTAGCAGTACCTTTTATATCGCTGCTATACTGGCAGCAGCCCCTATACAGACAGCGCTCTCTGATCTCTGCCGCACCGCACAATCACTGTCAGCAGGAACGCACATAATTGCGTGACAAGCTGTCAGCTACTTGTACAACAACTTGCATTTACGCAGCGCTTTTAATGGGAAATCTATAGGCTCTTGCCAAAACAGAGACAGCTGGCCCCGACAGCCAAGCACGATCCCCGTACAATGATGTTTGCCTAAACTAAGGAAGAAATTGTTAGTACTGCAAGTTGGCTTGAGGATGCAGCGGGGGCGGGCGGGGGCATCCTCCCGGCAATTCGTACATACGCACGAAGCACACCATAAGGACACGATGAAACAGGAAACGCGGCTGGGTTGAGATCAGTAAGGTGTCACGACCGCACATAACGTCTCACCCTCTAGCAAGGCTCTGCAGCAACGTGGTGCCCTCCCCAGGTGGCGAAGCATACATTGTGTGCGGTCTTGGCATCCGGGCCGGCTGCCCATGCCCTTACTAGGAATCCGAGGGCAAGATAGCCGGCCCTGTATCGGCTCTCACACGCGCGGCACATGGCTGCAATAAAAGCAGCCACTCGCAGGCGACCGCGCATTTCTCCATCTTCTGTGCTTCCTTGGTGGGACAGCCCTCCCTTCCATTTCTGTATTTCCTTAAGCCACACGTGGCTATTTTCTTTCATGTACACCGCCTCGCACAATTTTGGCCAATCTTCAATAACAGCTCCATCCACCCCGGCCACGGTCCGCCCCGCCCCGCCCTATGTCATAACTTACCGTACTTACTTATAGCTCATACGGTGGCATCACCACATGTACCAGGTATATAACCGCAAGATGCACCCATGCATCGCCAACATTTATGGCGCGCGGCGCGAGGCCCCGGCCACTATCGAGTGGCATGAGTTGGATCGCCACCTCGGTATGTTAATTCCTCAACGCGCTGCTCGGATTGCCAAGGTACACCTGCCCACAACAGTCTTGCCCCTTCTTGTCAAGCATCAATTGTAGATTGGGCCATTATCAGCACTCGCCTGATAATGGCGTTTCCGGCCGCGCCCTTCCATGTGACATGACATCATGCGTGGCGGCAGCCCTACGTGGCGTTGGTTGTGCTCTGGTTGTAAAAAGCCACTCGTGTGCGGGTCATTGTTCAGGGTTAGTAATGAATTTGATAACCCAATGTCACAAGGGCGCGTTTTTTTAATCGCACGTATATGCGTTCTATGTGTACGGCTGTACGGCCAGAGTTAGCTTTACCATCGTGGAACACATCCACAAAGGCGCGCTCTCCCCGCCGTCGGCATGCACGCAAGTGAGCATGCAGTTCCCGCAACACAGCCAATACTGCTATTAAGGCTTGCTCCAAAACCAGCCCACCTACAGCTGCTGTCCGCATTCAATGCGCCCTTGGTAGAGCCGGGCTTCAGCCCGTACTGCGCACGGGTGCAGCCCCCGAGTCAGCGGGTGGGTCCACATGGTTACCTGCTAGGGCATCGTCCAGGATTTGTGGTAGAACTAGCAATCAATACGTTCCCATATTCTGCTATTGGGCTGCTCCTAGCGGGCCCCTACGCAGGGGGAAATTCGCCTGCGCGGGGCGAGTACATCGCCTTTTTTCATCGGGATGCGGGTTGCGCGGTAAGCCACTGTATTAGGGATGGTAGGAAAACCTAAAAATATTTGCATTGCCCCCCCCCCCCCCCCCCCCCCCCCCCCCCCCTACCTCCCTTGGTTATATCTCCACCGAGGGGCCCAGCAGGATTGGAACCAGCGTAGAGCGGAATCACGAGCGTAATAGACCCCCCCCCCCCCCCCCCCCCCAACGGCACTTATCACATCTCAAGCCGTTGATAAATATTCTAAGTTACTTACATAATAAAAGTACCGCCACTGTACCACCCGGCGGTCGGCGGCGCCGGTGCTGACATGGCGATACAGACAGATACGCACACGGCAAGACTTTCGAAGGGGATTGTATATGGATGCCCACATGTGCGGCAAGGCAAAAGGGCCACACGAGGAGGTGGACGCCAAGCCCATTTTTTGGTATACCGATCCCATGCATCATCACGCGTGGGCCATGTGTGAGGCTTACCCGCACTCGTTTGACCTCCGACCTTGGGGACCGAACGAGGAGACGGCCAATGTGGTGGGAGATGATGCCGCTACGTTCCGACATACGCGCCGATTCGTGGTGGATTTTCCGTCACCTATCGCGGTGACATTAGCGGTACAAACCAGGGTTGGGCAGAACAACCGTTGGGGGTTCTTATAACATAACTAAGTTATGACATAAGGCATAAGTTGGCTGTACTGAGCATAACCATATTTACATATGTATCAGGCATAACATAAGTACTTTTGGCATAAGCATAAGTGTTTATGGCATAATATATGGCATAACTTCTGCTGCAAGTACTGCAGAATAATATGCCATTGCACCAAATATGCCAAGAGGATTCACATGTAATGTCTGCCGCGTACCTTGTTAGTATCAAAGGATTACAATCAAATTAAATGATGCGCTTGAGATAGCCAGCCGCACACTGCCCGGCATTGGTGTGTCATCAATTATCACATAGCAACTATCTACTCAAAACCATCTTCAATACTAACAGCAATTATGGGCTCTGCTTCACACACGGCAGCCATTGGTTGTGCCGCGACTCGCCATAATGCTGACCTCTTGCAGAACAGCACATTGCGATCCGTTGTAGTTTCGCTGATGTAAGGGAATTCCTCGCTATGTATCTTTTAGCAGTCATTGGTGTATTAGGTGCCTAGCAGCTCGGCGACGTAGTCCCCAATGTCCTTAGGGGCTTCGGTGTGGCGACAAGCTAGTGCGTTTCTGCGGCCGATGCGGGCGCGTTCACGGCTTTGCCATTTTGTCGGCCTTGCGCCCTCGGTGATTGGCCCCATGGGTACCAATAGCAATACCTTGCTCATAGCGACCAGCGCGCGGCGGGGGCTCCATCATATACGAAGGTTGTTGATGTGGTACACCTGTGCAGAACTATTTAAACGACAAGCTTATGCCGCTTATGCTGCTTATGTGCTGTTTATGCTGGGTAGCGGCTGGACTTATGTCATAGCAGAAATGCTTATGCACATATGTTGTGTCGACAGCATATAAAGTCCGTCACTTATCCCCAAGCGTGGTACAAACCCGTCAAATCCGGATATACACCTGGAGCAGTACCCGGACCACCCGGATTGCCTGCGCGTGCGGAACGTGCAATTGATCGACGAGCCGGAAGAGATCGCGCCGTGCGAGCTAATCCATCCTCGTATGCATGCCAACAACGTCGGGCGCGCGGCTTCTCGAAAACGCCGCCCGGACCTGCTGCCCCTGGGCGCCCCGGCCCCCAGCGAGGACCAGTAGGGCTTATTGTTCATCCTCGTAACCCTGCACGCCCACGGCAGCGGCCGGCTAGGGCTAAATACCACGCAAAAGACCCATGCGTGGGCTTCCCGCCACGGGCAGCGGCCCAACTCCGTTGGTTGCACGATCGCGACGCGCGCCAGCGTCGATACCGGCATGACGATGCGCAACCAAGCCGCTCGGCTACTGGGGGAGGCGACTCGAACGAGGACGACATGGACGAGGACCCTCCGGGCCTCGACGAGGAGCAACTGGCTATCAACCTCCCGGAGGCGGTCGCAGCACCGGAACCCCAGACGACTGCGATGACCGTGCATTCGTCGCTGGCCATGTTGCCTTAGCCGACTCTAACTTCTAGGGTGACACCCCTGTCGAACACTCAGCTTCTTAGACAGCCGCTACCGCCATGTCGGGGTGGCTTTCTATGGCCGTGCGTCTCGTCGGCGCGGCGCCGCGGGCACCTCTCGCAGCTCTCACAGCCTCCGCAAGGGTCCGGCCTTAGCTGCCAACGCCATCGGCATTCCGCTGTCACACGTCCGCTACATGGGCGGTTGGGCGCGCAACTCCGATGTCGTCTTAGACTGCATCGGCTCCATCGTTCTACCGCCCCCCGGCGCTTGGTTTTTCTTCGGCCACATTGCGCCTCCGCGCCACTTCCAAGTTCAACAAGACTCCGCACCGATGTTCCTATTGTCCCCGCTCAAGTGACCTGGCGTTACCCATGCTACGTCAACCCGCCGCTCTCTCCATTCGCTCTTCCCTGGCAAAACCATGCTCAACGGTTAAATGTTCTAATGTGATAGTGGATTTTATTTTTTCCGCAAATGCTTTCCAGCTACATGTGCTGTTACATGGGTAGGGTTACTCACAACCCGGTGCTGCTTGCTAGCCAGGTAACCGACCCGGCTCGGCTATAAGCAGCAAGCTAACTCTGGCAAGGAGGCAAATCTCGAGGAAATCCGTGTCAAGGTGGGCATGACCTGGGCCGGCAGGCCAATTTATGGGCGGTAGGCCCCAGGTATATCCACTAGCTGAGGAGTGGCTGCGGGGCAACATGTATTACAAGTTGTTGGAGTACCAGAACGTGGCGAAAGAGATAAATCCGCATGTTTCGTTGGAGCTAGTAGACTCCAAATGCAGCTAGCCGCCCATCACCCCCACGTTCAGCGCCGCCTAGTCGAAAACAATCTGCCAGCAACTAAATGTGATATGCTGTGAAACATCGCCGTTGTAATCAGGTAGTACATGCCCTATCATGTTGCTCGCATTGCGGTAAATGCCCATCCTCATGCACAGCATGTCCATGCTGTTGCACAATATGGAACGAAGCCATTGTGCCTTAATCCCCCCCCCCCCCCCCCCAACCTTGACGGTGTTCGGAACAATACTTTACACACAACATGGGGCAGCTACAAAACTGAGTTTGAAGGGTCGGGGGGGAGGGGGGGGGGGGGGCAAATCAGAGGGGGGCGGGGGTCCTGCTAAAACGAGACATTAATTCTCACTGGCATGACGGGGGGACTGTATCATAATCCTTATTGATATGTAATTATTTTCGAAAAATATATATCGCATAGAAGTATCGGCGCGGGCCTCATTGTCTGTCCGCTCGGTAGATCGGTGGTCTTCCACTCAGGACGTCTCTGGATCGCTTTTGTGAATTCAGGGCAGCACAGTCCGGGCCCGTATCCCGGGTTTACACGGTTCAATGCATTACCCTTCGGGGTTTGAATCATGCATATAGCGAATACTGGCTACTGTGCCAGACCTACCTGTACGACCGCAATTTCCATACAATGTCAAGTGCTGGGGCGGCTTCGGCCAATGACCAGCTCGGGGCGAACTTTTAGTACCGGCGGGCGGTAATCATCGGGTGTAATCCTTATTAGTACCGGTACCTGTAGTGTAGTTTTTCACGTCACTGCTTTATAACATATGCGCATATAACATATGCGCACCGCCGGTAGTGCAGTGTTGATGCTTGATGTCGTGGCGGATCGCGCGGTAAGGATTTATACTGCGCTCGTACGGTACAGGTATCCGTAGTGGGCTGCTTACATTGCTGCGCGCGGCGCCACGTTACGGTACTGTAGCGACTTACTGGAAGCCGGAGCACTCGTCATCATCACTGCGGCGAGCGAATTGCCGGCGGATGCGCGGCCGGCCCATCAACGCGTCCACAACCTACAGAACACCGTGCCCGCACGACCCCCGACCCCCACCAACCCCCTCTCACACACCAATCTATGGCTTCCGTCTCAGCCGCGCGCGCTTGCGTCGCCCCTGCGGCGGCAGCGTCCACTTCTGCCCGGCCCGCGCCCGCCGCCGTCCGCCGCGCCGCGACGACCCGGCCGCCTGCCCGCCGCGGCGCACCCTTGGGTAGGGACGGCCCGAAGACCCGCCCCCCCCCCCCCCCCCCCCCCCCCCCGCCCCCCCCACCCTGCCAGGCCTCGCGCACCTGGCCATTCTATCGGTTGGCTGGGGTGCGCGCGAGTCTGCGGGCAGGGGACGCGGTTCACTGCGCGGAATGTGTCGGCACGTCCCCACGTACCGCAAACACCAGGCTCCGCATTCCGCATCCCGCCGTTTACCTCGCAGCTCCCGTCACAGCATCGACATTCTGAAGCGGTTTTGGGCTGGCGGGCAGAAGAATGAGATATGGAGCTATCTGTGTGCATTTTTGGGGACATCTGGGTGTGGTGTCCCGGCGGAGTGGGTTGGAGGGATGGAGACATGTTTGCATCAAGCCGACCGCCGACTAGGCTTGACCCCCCCCCCCCCCCCCCCCCCCCCCCGCGCGCTTTGGCATGAGCGCAGTGGTGCGCAGCACCGCGGCCGCGGACCCCTTCACGTCGGAGAATGCCAAGAAGCAGATCGGTAATGACTCCTTCCTGAATAAGGACCTCATGGCGCGCGCGCAGAACGGTCCGGGGCGCAAGAACAAGGAGAAGCTCAAGGTGGGCGTGGTGGGTGCGGGGCTGGCGGGCCTGGTGGCCGCGATGGACCTCGCGGACGCGGGGCATGAGGTGGAGATGTTCGAGCTGCGTCCCTTTGTGGGCGGCAAGGTGTCCAGCTGGCAGGACGACGAGGGCAACCACATCGAGATGGGCCTGCACGTCTTTTTCGGCTGCTACTACAACCTGTTTGGCATCATGAAGCGCACCGGCAGCTTCGACACGCAGCTGCGCCTCAAGGACCACATCCACACCTTTGTCAACGAGGGCGGAC
Organism: Tetraselmis striata; assembly: GCA_006384855.1. NCBI lineage: Eukaryota > Viridiplantae > Chlorophyta > Chlorodendrophyceae > Chlorodendrales > Chlorodendraceae > Tetraselmis > Tetraselmis striata. The sequence goes on from VCJN01001401.1 coordinate 56,858, forward strand.
ACCTGGGGGCTCTCGACTTCCAGGCGAGGCCCTCATCCCCCATTTCCCCCCACGCATAATCATCATCACACTTTAGTGGAGCGCTGACTCGCTCCTGCCCCTTCCTCCTTCCTGTATCCCACCCTTGCAGTTCCCCATCGGCGCGCCCGTGTCGGGCCTGCGCGCCTTTGCGCTCACGGAGCAGCTGGGCCTGGCGGACAAGTTTGACAACGCCGTGCGGCTGGGCACCTCCCCGATCGTTCAAGCGCTGTTTGACTTTGACGGCGGCATGGACACCGTGCGCGACCTGGACGACATCTCATTCTCGGAGTGGTTCACCCAGCTGGGCGGCGGCCGCGGCAGCCTGGACCGGATGTGGGACCCCATCGCGTATGCGCTCGGCTTCCTGGACTGCGACCACATCTCGGCCCGCTGCATGCTCACCATCTTCATGCTCTTTGCCATCCGCACCGAGGCGAGCGTGCTGCGCATGCTGGAGGGCAGCCCCCAGACCGGGCTGCACGACCCCATCATCGCGTACCTCGAGGAACGCGGCGTCAAGATCAACCTGCGCGCCGGTTGCCGCGAGCTGGTGTGCGAGACAGACGCGGAGGGCAAGCCCACCTACCTCAAGGGCATCAAGGTGGGCCAGGCCAGCGAGTACCGCGAGTTTGACGCCGTTGTGTGCGCGCTCGATGTGCCGGGCATCCAAAAGGTCCTGCCGAAGTCCTTCCGCGACCACTACCCCATGTTTGACAACATCTACAAGCTGGAGTGCGTCCCGATCGCGACGGTGCAGGTGCGCCCCTGTGCCCTCCCACCCCGCCCCCACTGTTTCTGCGGACGTTGCCGCGGTGCTTGATGGCCCTTTCTTAATTGCTCAAGTCGCAATTGTCCAGACACAGCGTGCACAAATCATCCAACATAAAAGATACAGACACCATATCGTTTGCGTGCGTAGGCATGCATGCATGCATACATACATGATCACACGAAGTACCTGCGCTGTGTTTTCAATTCACTCGCAATTTACTCACACTCAGAAACCCTACACTCGATGCACTCACAAGAGCGCACACGCATACGCACTGGAGTGTGTGGTGCCAGCAAACGTGGGTGTGCATGCACTCAACCCCCCCTGCCCACAATAGGGCACGCAAATGTAGTCGCACAATTACATACAGGTGAACATCTCAATTAAAATAATCCAAGCCTGAAACGCATGCCACCTACAGGAGTGTTCCCTGCAGTTCCAGTGTAATTTGTCTTTGTCTTGCCTCTCATAGGTTGAGCAGGCTCTAATTATACGCAGTGTCCATATTACCACGTCGGCTCCCATCCTCCACCCGTCCTGCGTTGGTATCAGCATGACCATTTGCGAGGTGCGCAGAATGTGTGATTGTAGTGCTGCGTTGTCCTGAGCTCTGGTGTTCCGTTGTGTCACGGCCGCGGTGATTAGCAGCAGCGCCCACCAGCATGGTTTAGGAGCTCCACAGGGCAGTTTAACAAACTCGAATCAGCAAGCATGCACAGCGATACTCGATCTTTCGGAAGTGTTCCCTGCGTTATCGTGGGATGATGCAGTGTAGGGAAGGTTCCGTCCCTGGAGCATGAAAACACTGAATGATCTTGTGGCCGCGCCATCCCCTTTCCTTGACCTTGCTTCTCACAGCGATACACCTCAGGCGTCCTTTCCCTAACCATCTCCTTCCGCCCCCCTGCGTGCTTGCCCTTCAGGTGCGGTTTGACGGCTGGGTGACAGAGATGAACGACGAGGCGCGCATGATGGACGTGAGCGGCGACCAGAGCGACGGCCGCGGCGGCGGCATCGACAACCTGCTGTACAGCGCCGACGCCGAGTTTTCCTGCTTCGCCGACCTCGCGGTCACCAGCCCCGGGGATTACTACAAGCAGGGCGAGGGCAGCCTCATCCAGGCCGTCTTTGACGAGCGCGCCTTCTCGCGCTCCAACGAGCAGATCGTGGAGGACTGCATCAAGCAGCTGCACGCACTGTTCCCCAGCAGCCGCAAGCTCAGCTGCACCTGGTCCAACGTGGTCAAGCTGGGGCAGAGCCTGTACCGCGAGAAGCCGGGCCAGGACAAGTACCGCCCCACGCAGGCGACGCCAATCCCCAACTTTTTCCTGGCCGGCAGCTACACCTACCAGGACTACTTGGACAGCATGGAGGGCGCCACGCGCAGCGGCCTCATGGTGGCCGACGAGATCATCGACCGCGCGGATGGCCCCAAGGGCCTCAAGGCGATGTCCAAGGCAGCGCGGGGCGGTGAGCCGGCGCAGGTGGCGACCGCGTAACAGGCAAGCACGGCTCGAGCTCTGGATTAACTGAGGATGCCACTCAAACGAGGTGCCACACGGCGTGGGTAAAACTAGATTGCTGGCGGCCACACCCCCTGGAGGGAAAGAGGGGAGGGGATGTAAAGCTCACAGCTTACGCATGTGTCTACGGCACTGCCCCAGCTGCCACTTCCACCTCGCTTCTCATTGCTTTCACCGGCACCCAATGATAGCGCTAGGGTACTGCGAGTTCGTCCATGGCATGGAATGATCCGCGGCCAAGTTGCGCTCAGCCGTCCCTCCACATGAGTTGCTACCCCTGCAAGTCTGCATGTACGCTTAGCGCCCAGGTATCTGGCTTTGTGGCTCTTGATATGGGACTTTGCGGCCCATTGCATGAAAGCCTCAACCACCCCGAGGAGGGAGCCTTTGTGGTACACGAATGCGGGAATGAAGTGTCACAGGAACAGCAACGAGCGAACAGTTCGCATGATGCAATTTACTATTACAACTTGAAAAGCAATGCATAAATAGTCGCCAATTTATAGGCATGGGTAGGTAGTCCTCGTACGGCAGTGTAGCTTTGAGGCAGGGGGGTCATTGCAAATCGACGGCGGCCTATTTTTGCGTCACTGAGTCCTACGCCATTCTCTTCCACGAATACTCCACGCTGCGCTATTTTCTGAATACGGCATTTACAGGTAACGGCCGGCCATCAATCAACATTCACTGAGCCACACGTGTCGGAGAGCATCGTCGACCGTGAGGCGCTCGGTGGGGTCAGCCTTCAGAAGCCCTACAAGCAGATCCTTTGCCTCCGACGAAACAAGTTCCCACACGGGGTCGTTGTCGAACTTTAGGTCCGCGGCAAGGACCCGTTTGAGGATGTCATGACCTGTCAGCCCGTCAAAGGGCAAGTATCCGGAGAGCATGGCGAACAGTATCACGCCGAGGCTCCAAACGTCGCACTCCTTCCCGTAATAGCCTCCCTCGGCTCGGGCGGCGCGCACCACGTCGGGGGCTACAAATGCGGGCGAGCCGCAGCACATCGCCATCCGTGGGCTTTGGGCCTCCGATTGAGCGCGGCAGGCCAGCCCGAAGTCTACGATTTTGACGGACGACAGGTCGTTCTCGTCCAGTAGAATGCAGTTATCCAACTTCAGGTCACGGTGGACGACGCCTTGGGCGTGCATGTATCGTATGGCCTCCAACAGCCGCCGCATAATCATGCGCGCGTCCTCTTCGGGTAGGGACCCGCGTGTCAGCACTACCTTGCTCAGTTCCTCGCCTCGGAGAAGCTCCATTACTATGCAGATGCCTTGCTCGCTCTCGTGGTATTCTACTAGGCCGGCGATGGCGTGGTGCTCCAAATCGCACATCGAGTCGACTTCGCGCAGGATCTCCTCGCGGATCGTGTCGGTGTCGCGATTATCGCCTCTGCAGAACTGGACCTGTTTACAAGCGTACTGAGCGCCTGTCCTCGGGTCGGTCAGCAGCCGAACTACTCCGAACGCGCCTTTACCCAGCACCCGACCGACTTGGTACTTCTGAAGTGGCGACTGAGTTGTGATGTACTTCGCGAGCCTTGCCAGCTGCGATGACGACAGCGAGAATACACTGTCGTCGTTCTTGGATGTTGAGCAGGGGCTGCGCGAGTTGCTGTGCTCCATTGTGTTTATTGCCCCACTTGCAGTTAAAGTTGTTTGGGTGAGTCTGTCAATGCAGGAACTCTGCTGTGGCCTGCTGAGAAGCGGCAGCGGTGCTGTTGAAATGTTGATATGCGGGAAGGGGCGCTCAGGGGCGCATCAGACTGGCGGACACCCCCCCCCCCCCCCCCGCCCCGGTCCGATACGATGAGTAAGATTGTAGTTACTGTATTCGGTAGCGGGTGTGTAATAGTTTTAAACAGTGTTAAAAAGTCACAGCAGCGGGTCGAAATAAGATACAGCACATATATACGGTACCAGGTAGTGTTCAGGCTGATGTTAGATAAAGAATCACAATTATTTAAAGGAGAAACCCGGGCCTTACTTTTCTCCTGGGCGTACTGCACCGCAGGGAGAAATTTCGCTACTTTTTCTCCCCCCGGGACAGGACTGGCACCAGTGAAACCCTTGCCGCAGCGTCTCTACGACAGCCGTTTAGATTGTCGCTACTGTATGATATGTTACAAATGGGATTTCCCCATTTGCATATAACCGCTTTTCTACAGTGCTGCTCAGTGGTACGGGTTACTAGGCCCCTGTTATTGCGCCCCTGCTTTTTGGGCGCAGCACGAGTAGACATAAAAGCAGTCATAACAGCCTGCCATCTTCCAGTTTCGCTGCGTTACACGCAGCGATTAACGGTCTCGCAACTTGTTGCGAGCAAGGTCACCCAGGTTGTTCAAGACCACACAAACCCGGCTCACTACCCCCGCGTGAAATTCTCATCCGCACGTCCGTGCGCCAACATGTCAGATGGAGAAGAACCCGTCGTTGGGCCGACAATCGAATCGCTACAAGCAGACATGAAGGGCCAGTCTACATTGTGGCGATACAATGATAGCTACAGTGATTAGGGTGTACAACAAAAAACTTATTGTAATGTGCTGATTGGATAATTCACACTAAAAGTTTTTACACCGACGATACATGAATGCAAGTGAGCTTGCAACAACGTAAGCTCAATTGACGGGTCGTGACCATGTTGTCGATGGAGACGGAGGACATGGCTCTGGTTCCAGGCAACGCATCACGGGACAACCGACAACATGTAGCGGGGGTCGGAGCCGCAAAGCGCCCGGACTTGCTAGAGCTAGCCCAGAGCGGCCGTGTCGGAGCAGAATCTGTGAGTGACGAGGACGACTACCTCGCGGTGCCATAGCAGCTACTGCAGCGAGCACAGTCTGGTTACGAGGCCGTTGGACCGGTCAACCGAGTGCCTGGGATCTTTCCCCTAAGCACCGACCTCACGAACGAGTACCTTAAGCAAGATGACCGGTGCCTACCGGCCCCGGAGGAGTATCGTTGGATGTCATGTTTCGGAGCCCGCATGGCCGCACCCTTCGTAGCTCTCGACGAGGTGTTGCCCTACGTCCCTACCTGCTGCCAATCAAGACTTCACCCCCTACCTCACGCGCGCTCGGAATCGCGCCGAGGCCATCAACAAGGCGTTTCGCTTTCGTCTAGCCATCGTGCGGAGGCTTAACGAGGTCAAACGTGCCACACGGTGATCAAGGTGTTCTGTACGTACTGCGAGCCCAACATTTTCAGCATGCCGCCGAGCATCTATGCTCTGTGATTTTCGGGGACCTGATGAAGGACTACGAGCGTCGCGTCTTCGTGGCGATGGTTGCTAGGAGCGCAAAAGCTACCGCCACTGCTCGGGTGGCGGCAGCGGCTGCAGGTCGCGGGCGTGGCCGCGAAGGTGAGCACGAGTGACGGTGTGGGGCGCCTTTCGCCGGAGTTGCTGGCGCTTTATTGCGAGGCCACCTGTCGGTGACCGCCGCACAGCGAACCCTAGCAGCTCAACGACGGATGAATAAGCGCCCTATGTTCGGACCGGACCGCTCCCACACCTTACATATTTTATTTAGACCTTCCTCGGTGCGGCGCTTCTTACAGCTACAGCTAAGTGCGGCTCAACCATCCGCACACATGCGCTTGGCGGCTCAACAATCCACCTCCCGCGTACCATCTCATCGCTGCGTCCGTCGGTTGTTACATTGGGTGTTACAATTGGTTTGCAACGACCAAGCTTCGCGCGTGTACGTTACGCGCGTGACAGGCGCTACGAGCGCGACGGGCGCGCGGGGTGGCCTTCCTACCTGAAGCTTGCCCCGCACACCTGTACTAATGCTGCTGCAAACCCGTCCAGCAGCTACCGGCCAACCGCCGGGAACCTAACCGCCGCCGCCGAGTATTTTGCTAAAATGAACCAGCCCCATGTTACTCCGTCGGCCAAGCGCCGCACCTACGTAATTGAGGAGCCCGAAGCTGTCGCCCCTTGGGCTGCTCCACTCCGGTCTCGCTTACATGGGGCGTTCGGCTCAGACGACCTGGGACATCGAACTCTCGACCTACTCTCCAGCTCCCTCACCGCTCAAACGCTCAAGAGCTACGCCGGCAGACTGTCTCAGTTCGCGGACGTCTGCCACGACTCCGAGCACATCATCCCCCTGGAGGCGACCACTGCTATTGTCGTCCGGTACAAGGTGGTACAAGGTACAAGGTGGTGCGCAACGAGCGGCGAGACGCGGCGGCGTCATCACGCGTGAACTCGATTTTGTGCGGCTTGCTGATGTCCTTGATTATGGTCTTGACCACTCAGAGAAGTCGAGGGAGAATGAAAGAGTTTGCAATCTCAAGAGCGAGAATGCCTTCGCAACCAAGTCAAGAAAGGCCTCGACTGTGTAGGTGGAGCTGCGAGATAGCGCAAGACTGATGCGGCTGAAGATCTGGTCAACCCGTTCATGAGTGTGCCCGACAGGCAAGAATACCAAATGAACGACGTCGCAGATGCCAATATACACAAGCCAATCGAAGAGGGCCGCAACGTTCCTATTATTGTTCTGCTCCCTGACGGTGTTGTCCGTCTGCTGGATTTTAATGTATGGAATTGTTTTGCCACGGAGTTGTATTTCCTTCATCGCAGATCAGATGTCATCAGTCCACGGCTACTGGACAACCACGGCGAATCAGTCGGGAGGACAACAACGAGCTCACCTTCATGACATCGTGATCCATATCAGTGCAAGTCGTGGATGAATCATGGGGGATGGTGTTGGTGTATGTAGTAGTAGATATCGTCCGGGCGGTAGTTGTTTTACTTCACACAGGTAAGGTGATAATTAAGGAGCATGCCACGCTTCACAAACTTTGAGGTGCGAACCCAATGAGGCATCATGGTCTTCACCAAGTTTGTGCTATCAATTTTGAAGAAGAAGAAGTTTCAGATCCCTTCGTTCCTTGCGCACTCTCTCGCGGTGGACCTGCTGCTCGGCTGTGACTTGACCCCTGACGAGCTGTTGATGTTGAAGATGCACTTGAAGCTCCTATGGCGTCATGTCTTTTGTGCAAATCTCGCGAGCTTGGTCTCTAAGCGCTTTGCCCGCGGCGCAAATGCAAATCGCTTCACCTTTGGCGTGGTGAGATCCGGGAACTCTTCCTTCCAAGTCTGGCGGAAAGTGTCGAACGACGCGAGCTTCAATTCGCTCTAGATAGCCAAATCTGTAAAGCGGCAGGTAGTTTCAAAGGTTTGTTAGTGACGTTGTATTTCGAAATCGTGAAAGGCCTATCGATAGCGGGATAGGATCGTTGCACGCCGAAACCGATAATTACCCGATCGGATAAAAAGAGTGGAGAGATCGATGCCCGGCGGACAAATCGACACTAAATCGAATGAATCGTGAGCTATATCAGTATTGGATCGTTTTTCGGTCGGCGGAATAGGTGCCTATCGGACTGTCAACATCGGCACGAGTACAGTCATCAGCGGGACATATTAGTCCGGTCTACAACGGGATAAGGTAGGTCTCAAAATTCGCGAGATTAAAAAGGTCGTCTACATCGGGACGGCATAATTCTAGCATCATCGGGAGAAAGTAGTTCGGTCTGCAACGGGAAATCATACGTCTGACAATGGGTCAAAAACTTCGGTCCACCCGGACGAGTTTATTCTAGCATCAACGGAACAGTTGTTCGATCAACAGCCGGACCAAAATAATTATATCGGCAGTAGTAGGATGAAATAGTTCCGTCATTAGCGGCTTAAAATCGTTTGTAATCGGCGGGACAAAATAGTTCGGTCATTGGCGGGACGAAACAATGCGGTCATCAACGGGACGAAATCGATATGTCTTCAACGGGGCGAACTTGTTATGTCATGAGTGGGACGAAATATTTCTGTCATGAGTGGGACGAAATAGGTCTGGCATCAGTCGGACGAAATATTCATGTCATTAGTGGGACGAAATAGGTATGGCATCAGTCGGACGAAATTGTTTTGTCATCAGCGGGACGAAATCGTTCTGTCATCAGCGGGACGAAATCGGTATGTCATTAGTCGGACGAAATCGGTATGTCAAGAGCGGGACGAAATAGTTACGTCATCATCGGATACCCACGTACGTGGGGCACAATGCTATGTATCATGTCCTCCGCCAGAGCATGCAATTGGGCTCGACCGTGGAACACCGGTGTCAACTACGGCGCATGATTGCAACTATAGTGGCCAGCGCAAGAAAACTGCAAATGTCAGGACGAAATCGGTATGTCATCAGCGGGACGAAATCGGTACGCTATCAACGGGACGAAATAGGTCTGTCATCAGCGGGACGGAATAGTTCTATCATCAGCGGGACGAGATAGTTATGTCATTAGCGGGACGAAATAGTTATGTCATTAGCGGGACGAAATCGTTTTGTCATCAGCGGGACAAAATCGGTTTGTCATCAGCGGGACGAAATACTAGGTCTGTCATCAGCGGGACGAAATCGGTCTGTCATCGGCTGGATTACAATAGGGCTGAAGCATACGCGGATTGCCGTGCCTTTTAGTACGATATTTTTAGTTGCGAGCATTGCATGCATGCAACATTTGTAACGCGTACGCATGCGAACGCGCGCAGCGGTCGCCATATGCGGAAAAGGAAAGCCCAATTACCGGTAGTAAAAATTTCAAAGGAGGGGGGCTGTGTGGTTTTCCGAGCTTAATCTTGGGGCACGACGCAGGAGGGTGCCGGCCGGCCCAAAGGGCAGATGAGAGGCGGTCAAAAATCCGGGGCCGGGCACCGGGCCCGAAGGGTGAGCCGGAAGGCGACCACTAGCCACTTGGGAGGGCCGACATTATCAGTGCGCACGCTGACGACGTGGCCCGGAGGTTGAAGTGGCGTAGGCGGAACGCCCAGTCATCGTAGTCAATTACACGGCTGAGGCGGTCAGCCCAGATATTCGCCGTGGTCTTGATGTAGCGCGCACGGATGGAGATGTCGTTGGAAAAGTCAAGGATGAATCACAGTTTTCGCAGCTCCGTCATGAGCATAGGCGATAGGGAGGTGAGGTTGGCGAGGACGTGGACCACCCCCATGTTGTCCTCGTCGAGCGGCACATATGTCGACCTCGGAGCTCCGGGAGGAATGTAAGCACGGCGCACCGGAAAGCCTTGGGCTCCTTGTATGCGATGTGCAGTTCGCGGGCACAGTCGTACCAAAACCAGCGCGCCTCGGTGGTTTCGTTGAGGACGGCGCCCCACCCGTAGCTGGAGATGTCGACATGCATGCAGGCCCTCTCCGCGGGCTTGTAGATGGAGCGGCCGTTGCTGTGGTTGGGGATGGCCACCCACCACTCGAGGTCGCGTCGGAGCTGGTGTGTTATCTTGACGCGCCCGCTCCATGAGTCCTTTATGCGGAGCACGTCGTGCAGCTCCCGCGGGTTGAAACGCACCGGCTTGCTGATGGCGAGAAATAGGAACTGACCACGCCATGCCAAGGACGCAAGCTCTCGCACAAGCAGCCATCGCATGTCTCGCTTGGCCCGGCGGATGAGGCCGAAGGCTGCAGCAGCGAGTGAATCGAATTTCCGAGGGGGGGGGGGGGGGGGGGGGGGGGGCTTGAATCGTACCGCTCCGTGAGTCAATCTCCAAACCGACGTGCTCCAGCCGTTGTACCGGTCTGATCACTTTCCAGCCGGCCCGTAACACCGGGCGAAGTACTGCGCACGTACTAAATCCGGGCGAGCCGGCGCGGCTACTGCTATTGGTAATGTGATCCACCTGCGAAACGGTGAACCGTCCGACGACCGGACGACCCACCACCAGACCAACTGCCGGCCTGCGCCCACAGCGACGTGAAGAGCAGGCCCTCCAGGAGGTTACCAACACAACCAGCATGGACACAGACAGATATGAGGAGCAACAGGACGCCGGGACCGGCACATGTCTGGCCGCGCTACGAGGGGGCAGAGTACAACAGCCTGCGATCCGCACGCACGAACGCAACTGCAACAAGATGGCTTGAATCTGCAATTTCGCTAGCACCCAACTCCCACTAGCAACCCGCCGCCACATACGTGTGCTACAACGCCCAATGTGCTACAACTCCCAACGCATCCCACCTACTTCTCACCGGCCTCCCAGCCGGCACGGACGATGCCCCCCATGTGGCCCTAATGTTCGGCGATCTTGTGGCCCAACACCAAGCTATGGACGAGGAGTCGCGCGGCCGGACTGTGACGAACCCGATCCGCACCCTCAGCCCCAAAATCGGAGTTCACGTACTGCCACCAGTGGTGACTCGCCGCCCTCCCAAACCCATCGCCGCCGACCCCACTGCACCGAGCGGCATTAGGCTCCCCACCACCACCGGGTCCGTCATCCTGCGACTTACCCGCAGAGAAACAGCCGTGAGCGTTCGAGGGCACAGCGATCCCCACAGCGATCCTCGACTGCCAGGTCCGCCGCTGCTCCACCCGCCTGCTCGGACCTCCACACCTCGGCGAAATCGAGCGGCCGGTACACCAGGTGTGGCTTCGCTCCCCCGCGTTCAGAGGCATCACGGAGGCCGACATGTGGCTGCGACCAGCGGAGGGCCTCTTCCCAGCGTCCGACCAACCCCAGCCGAACGAAGCGGCGACAGACAAACCGGCGGCGACACCAGCAGACGTCTTGGCACTCGCTAGAGTGCGAGCCTGGGCCGAGTACGAGGCCAACACAGATGCGGACGACGCGGTCATCTGCCCCTCGACCCGCATACTACTGGCCCTCCTAGAGTTCCGCGAGGTATGGAAAGCCCGCCGCTCAGCCGACTCGGTGCACCTCGAACTCCTCGATCCTGAAGCGGCGCGCCTACTTACAGGACGTGTGCCGCGACGCAGTACTGGCGCTGCCGTTTGGCGACCAGTCGCAGGGCCGAGCAGTGATCCATGTCACCGTAGAACACAGCGAGGACCGAGAGGACCAGCCAACCACCCCACTCCTAGGAGTACTGCCCCCGGCACTATCCAAACTATTCTTTCGATGCGCACTGACGGCCAGAGCGATCTGCACCGGCCCCCTGGCCAACCTGGAGCTGCCGACGGTGGAGCAACTGGCGGAGGCCATCGCAGCTACCATCAGCCAGCGCACCAACACACCCCCGGAACTGCAACACACGTAGTGGCTGACGGACACCATTACAGCTGCCGGCGTCGAGATGTACCTCCACCACACCGAACCGACACTGCTGCGCGTGGGAGACGACAATCTCTGCGCCATCTCCCTCGGCAAAGAAGACGGGGAGGTCGCGGACACCAGCATGCGCATGGCAGTGGCCCTCACCTCCCATGTCGCGCTACTGCGGGCGATGCGCCTTCGCACCATCGTCATCTACCTCACAGAGTCCGAGTTCGACCCCTCGGAGCTGATCATCCACCCTTTCAGCTAGACGATCAGGGAGGCGGGAGAACTGGGAGGCAACGCTGATCACAACCAGATCCGTCGCGCAGCGATATGCCTGTGAAAGACGGCCCGGAAGACCGCCTCAGCATCCCCCGCCCTGCGAGCCACCGGACGCCCAATCTACACCCTCACCCTGCAGCTGACCGCCCACCACCACATCATCATAGGTGGCACCCGCAGCACCGACCGAACAGACTAGTGGCGCAAGACCGTGTCGACAGCGTGCGGGAAGATCAAAGTCGAGCCAGCCCCGGCACCGACCGAGAGGCGCCCTGCCGACACATCGCAAGCCCCACCACCGGCAGACCCAATCCAACTGCCACTTCCAGCGACCCCAGCAACCCTGATCGCACCCCGTACCCAGGGTTCGAGCACGCACCACCGAGACGCGGAGCGGTCGCGAACGCAGTAGCAGCCATCGACGAGCGCGGAGCAGCACCCGAGCGCGCCCCCGGAGCAGCCCACCCAGCCCCTGCACCTACAGCCACAGCCCCAGCGGCAACTGCCATGCCGGTAGCACACGCGGATGACGAGGAGGAACTGGAGCTCAACTACGAGGTGAACGATAGCGCCATGGAGGTGGACACCACCCAGGGCGAGGCAGCAGGGACACCAGGTCCGGCTGACCGCTTCCCCCCAGCGCTCAACAGTACACCGCACATTCCGGGAGGGCACACCCAATGGCACCTCAGAGAGACTGGCATAATTACACCACCTCACCACCGCAGCCACAGAGCTGCTCGTCCGTCCTCTCCTGCCAACAAACCCGCAATAGCCGCCAACCTGGCCACCCTCGCAGCGGAGTCCCGCCAACTGAACAAACCAAAGCGTATCTCCATCCAGCCGGAACCTCACCCCAGCCAGCCCATCCCAGCAGGCAAAGGCAAGACAGCCACAACTGCTAAGATCAAGAAGAAGCAGCCCAGGGGCCGCAGCCGCTCGGACGGCGCCACCCGCAACCGCAGCAGGAGCAAGCCACGCCTCTCTAGCACCCGCGGCTCAGACAGCGAGTGGATAACAAACGGCGATGCAGCCCACCCGTCCAACATGTTGCACCAGTAAGCTCTGAGCAAGACACTGCAGCAACAACCAAGCCAGCTGACTCAAGACCACCGCCCACCGCTAACCACGTGCCCGGTGCAGCTCATACACCACCACACACCCGGAACCTCACCACACACACAAAACACACACCGCCGCCTCCCACAACCACCACAGACAACACCTCCCCAATTACATGTCGGAGGGCACCGCTGCCCCCACCAGTCATACTAGCCGGCTTAGCGGTGGATAAATACTGAGCACCACATAGCTACTCCGGTCAGCCCCCTTCCCCCATCACACCTTGGTAGCTGCATGGGGGACGCTTCGGCTGCCTAAGCTTGCCCGCTGAGCTCCGGATGGGATAGGCCTGACTTAGGTAGGGACAGCAGGGGGGCGTTGCCGTCCTAGCTTCAGCCCGCAGGAAGGAGGAGGGGCTTGGGCACACAGGAGGAAGGCCGTTAGCTTGAGCTGTAATTACACCTCGTGCTCCCTACCATGGTCAGAGATAGCATGCCCTAAGAACATCTCAGTCTGGGCCGGTGGACGCAGCAGACTAGCAGTTGTAATCAATTTCAATTTCAATTCCAATTTCGTTGTACCGGCTCCCATTGGCCCCTGTCGGGGTGTCGGCTGAGACCCAACCGTCCGAGCGGAGAGGTGAGGAAATCACGCACAATGTAGGCTTGCGCTCGGCTGGACGCAAAGAACATATAAAGTCGTCCATGTAGGGGAGCATGCGGCAGCCACGGAAGTGGCTGCGCAAACTTGACGTCGCCCCATGCGCAGCTCGGCACGACGCACTCCTTGCTGGCGATGGGGAGAGCACTGCGAAGTCGGGGCGCCACAGATGGCGGTTGAACGCCGCAATGAGCAAACATAAGTAGTAGGGGCTCAGGATCCACCCCATGGGGAGCCCCGCCATGCAGTAGAGCTTGCCTCGGTAGTTGACGGTGAATAGTCTCGGTCTTCGGGAGCGATGCCAACGGCGTAGAAGCCGTCATGTATGCCCATGATGGAGAGCATGTAGTCGCCCGGCCGAGCCAGGTGACGCAGCCGTGTGAGAGTCTCGAAACTCAGGTTTCGCTCCTTGCAGTGTGACACTTATACGAGTACAATATACTACGAGTTAGTACAATTGAGTACTAGTACAATGTGTACCTGTGACTGCGGGTACATGTGTTGTATATTGCTTCCATGCGGTTAAGCGTTGTGATAAGCGATATCTTTGTATCGTCAAAACATTGTAGCCTCTCGCCTTTGCACCACCACTGCACACCACCTTTGTTTGTCTTTGAGTCTCTCATGTTGAAACTGTCGCGCTGGTTTCGGAGTACCGGTCCAGGGGTCGTAGATCGATGATCAGCCGCCATTTATTGACGCCCGGCTTAGGTACGAGGAACAACCGAGAAACCCACCGCGAGCAATATCCTTTGTTCCCACGCTCCACTAGCCAAGAAGCGGGCCAGCTCGTCGTCCATGAAGCGTAGTTGGTCGGGAGTCGCCTCTTCCATCGAGACCCTTGGTTGAAAGGGGCGAGCGGCCCGCTCTTGAACGGGGTGCGCACGCCGTTGCGGATCATGTCGACGACCCGGCGGCCAGTGCCGATGTGCGCCCATGCCTGCCAATTGCGTCGCACCCGGTGACGCATGTAATCCGACTCGGGGGTGCACGAGTCCGGGCACGAGCCGGAGTCCACATGGCTATGCGCGTGGCCCATAAGGGTTCGTCCTCGCTCGGGAGCGACATCGGTCGCCCTAGGCCACGTGCTCGTCGCACGCCGCGGCAAGAGTAGCCGACCGGAGGGAGCAGCTCGTTCGGTCACGGTAGACGGATCGGCCACCGGCCGGACACGGAATCGTTGGCAGTTCCGAGGTAGATGTTAGAATCGGCCAGCTAGGCCCAGCCGCCGAGCAGTCAGCGCCAAGCTTGAGCGTGCCATTGTGAGGCCACGCAGATGGGCCATCCGTACCACCAACCCGCGCATCATGCGCGGTTGGAATGGGGGCTTGTTGAGAAGAGGGGCGCGGTGTTATAGCGCTCGCCTTTCTAAATCTTTAGCTGCCAGCAGAGCGGCGGAAGTCGGCTAGTCACACCCAAGAAGACGGTACCGGCTGTCGGAAGACAGCGGATCAACTTCACACGGGGTTTGGGCGTGCATGAAAGCCAAAGTGTCTCGCACGTGACGAACCCGCGAGCATCGACGCGGCCCGCCACATGGAAGGCGGGGCGCGAAGATGGAAGATGGGGACAATAGATAGCCTGCTAGCTTTTATAAGAACACTACCTCGATA